>CABEEJ010004876.1:43420-57533 GCA_901482245.1 Timema douglasi
GGACCTACAGTTTAACGTGGGATCCGAACCATGGTGGAGGCCTGGCATTCCCCACATTCACAAGATGTCTTGTCAGAGGTGAAGGAAGGGTTTGGTAATCAGATAAATCTGTACCTGGACCGAGGATTGAACCCCGGCCGCCAGCACAGATAAGTCAACAATAACCCTATAGTTAGTTTGACGGCATTTCTATCCATCCGGGACTGGTCATGTATTCAGCCCTTCTGCCGGTTAGTGCTGCCTGCACAATCTGGTAAAAAAAAATCCATGTTCACTTCTAAGAGAGTTTAGGATATGTGCTTATTGGTTACCCGTTTCCGTCTGCAACCGAATTTCCATGAGCGAGAGCGAAAGGGCCTACCAATTTTGCCGGGAAAACGTGATTTCACATACCTACCTTCCAGGATGCTTTTACACGGAACAATCAACATGGGACCGATGGATTTACTTCCTATCCGAAGGAAATTGTGCTACGGATATTAATAACTCAAGAAAAAATCCGTCAACCTCAGCCGGGTTCGAACCCACAAACATCGGGTCTTGAGGTGAGCATTTTACCCCAAGACAATCGAGGTATACCTACAGTGACTTAGTGTACGAATTTAAAGCTATCATATAAATTACGAGTAAGTGGATCAACAGATTTTGACAAACGAATTCTCATTTTAAAGGTTAGGGGTCCAGGATGATAGAAAAAAAACAGTAGTTTTCAATGAAAACCCTATTTTCCCAGATAGCTTTCAGTTTTTCATTCTCTGTTTACATCACCATGGAAACCTAAATTGTGCATGGTTTTATATCTGTGAATAAAATTTTCTATTTAGTTAAAAATTATAACGATTCCTATTAAAGTGGTTTGGTACAACGAATAGATAGAGAGCTGGCAGAGGGTTCGTTTTAAACTTATCATCTTGGCGTTAAGGGGGGGGAAATATATGTTTTGATTCAAATTAAACACTGAAAGCTAAATATCAATTTAAAGTTGATAGCCTTTTGTAGCATGCCATTTATATAATATGACATCTACAATTAATATTTTGGTGACCTGGTGGTCTAGGGGTAAGGTGTCAAACTTCTATGCTGGCGGCCGGGGTTCAATCCTCGGTCCCGGCAAAGATTTATCTGATTACCAAACCCTTCCTTCACCTCTGACAAGACATCTTGTGAATGTGGGGAATGCCAGGCATCCACCGTGGTTCGGATTCCACGTTAAACTGTAGGTCCTCCATTTCATCTCACAATCACCCTACCATTACACATTAGCGTAAGTGCGTATAACCCGAACGGGTAGTAAGACGTGGTGCTAATAATAATAATAATTAATATTTAATAAAAAAAAACTACCTAAATTCCATAAAGACAATTAAAACAAGATAACAAGTACTGATCTGTTCCAAAAAGAAGAGATAGATGGTGACTCACTCAGAATTGATGTTGCCGGGAAACGCCCAGGCGTCGCGAAACATTGCCCCAGCGGACCATTTCGAAATCACGAGCATTTTCAAGTCTTGATCGAAGGCCACACGTCGAAGAAAAGGGTATTGTCTCTGCTCGCCACTTCTGTTGACAGCGCTAGTGAGGAAGGGGATTTATTTCGCAACTCCCCCGCCCTATTAGATCTCCTGGCCAGTTCTTTCGCTATAATACAGATTACCCGGGGATCACATTTTTGTATTCCATTGTATTTATTCACCGGAGAAGGAACTACTCCATACAACCTCAACACCTAAGACTGCCGATGGCCACGATGTGTCAGGCGTCGGTCTCACAGCCGCGTTGCAGACGAAGCCTCTTCTGAGAATATGATTATCATGTCAGAATGTCTGACGTTGCTATTTATGTCCCTCAGACATAGTTTAATGTATTAATATATTTTGCTTTATTTTCAATATCCACCAGGCATAGTGTATTGTGTTATAATGTCAGAAGGTATAACAATATTTTCTATGTCCATCATCCATCTTTAGTCAGATTGACTGACGATTATGTTCCTATGCCCATAAGACATAGTTTAAATACGAGGGCTCTATGCTCTACATATGTATAGGAACAGGTGTTGTGAGTATACTGAGTGCGGGAATTTGATTTCCTTTTCTAGTTTCTTAAGACATTGTTATATTTTTATGACACCCTAAACGGTATGATCTCGTTTAGAATCTCTTTACTATGACAAACAATCAGATCACCTAACATTTTCTTCTTGGACCTAGTTATCTCAGTGACTAGTTGCAGTCACGACTACACCCTTTTTTGTGTAGCTATTTACGGTGAGCAACCTGTGGGAGCACTACTAGATTGAAGTAGTGGCCCGCGAGGATAATGCTTTCTTTCGGCCTCTTCAGGCGCAATATTTATCCAAGTGTACAAAGATAGTTTGTATTGGCTATTGTATGCTCTAGTAATGGGTAAATGTATAAATTTACTATTGATTGCCCTGGCAGTACTTATTAGGAAATGACCGGCCATAGTAAATTGGTGACCTGGCGGTCTAGGGGTAAGGTGTCAGACTTCTGTGCTGGCGGCCGGGGTTCAATCCTCGGTCCCGGCACAGATTTATCTGATTACCAAACCCTTCCTTCACCTCTGACAAGACATCTTGTGAATGTGGGGAATGCCAGGCCTCCACCGTGGTTCGGATCCCACGTTAAACTGTAGGTCCTCCATTTCATCTCACAATCACCCTACCATTACACATTAGCGTAAGTGCGTACAACCCGAACGGGTAGTAAGACGCGGTGCTAATAATAATAATACATAGTAGATTACTGTGAAGATGCCTGATTGTTAGCCATCTATTATTTGTAAAATGGAAGCTCCTCTTCTAGGATATTTTTCGTAACTCCACATGAGGGTTAATACAAGCTAACTACAGTAGCCCCGTGGCTTCTTTGGTGCTAACTGACACCTCACAGCTGACAGTCAACATTTAGGTATATACCTACATTTCTACGGTCAGAAGTGACAGCTGCTAAACACATGTTTTTGCAGATCATTTGGTTCGGCGTAGGGATACATAATTTGGTCTGGTAACTTTTCAAAGCCGTCAGCTGTGAGCGGTCAGTCAGCACCAAAGAAACCGTGGGGCTACTGTAGATAGCATATTCTGTGAATTTAAAAATAACACCTGAACACGGGAATAAAACCTGGCTAAAACCAAAGTCCCCGGGTTCGTTTCCTATGCCCAGGTGTAATTTTTTTCAATTCACAGAAATAAATGTTTAAGCTAATTAATAGACTACCGCCATTTTTCCCCGTCTTGTC
Organism: Timema douglasi; assembly: GCA_901482245.1. NCBI lineage: Eukaryota > Metazoa > Arthropoda > Insecta > Phasmatodea > Timematidae > Timema > Timema douglasi. Next base: position 46,682 of record CABEEJ010004876.1, read on the forward strand.
TTAACAGATTTCGCTGGCGCAGTTTGCGAGTGTTTTACACCATCTTGGCTCTTTTTGTGACTTCATTCTCTGCAGCGCTCTGCATCATCAGGTTAAATTCGACTGGCATCACTTTCTCAGGTTCAGGTGAGTTGTTAGCTCTTTGATGAAATCATACATACTTCGGCGGTCCAAGACTCTATAAGGCGTCACTCTCTCTCTCTCTCTCTCTCAATAGATTGGACTGCCCATAACAGGGTTCGAATCCCAGTCGCGTTTACCGATAGGGCTTTTCCCTAAATGTTTTTTCATCCTCCCTTCGCGTAAATGCGGATACATTTCCTCTAAATTCAACCTTCCTCATTAGCGTATAACCTGAACAGGTGAGAAAATAATTTAAAAAAATACCGAAATATTAGCTTAGTCGATAGCGTATCTGCTTGGTGAACTTAGGGTACCGGGTTCTATTCTCGGCATGGGCGAACAAATTATAATTAGCGATATTCTGGTCTCACCTTTCATCGTGATGAATTAACTGAGTGGAAAGGGGGGGAGGGATGTTGTGCCTGTTGTATATTTAAGCTACAGTAGCCCCATGGCTTCTTTGGTGCTGACTGACAGCTCACAGCTCACAGCTGACAGTCAACATTTAGGTATATACCTAAACTTTGACTGTCAGAAGTGACAGCTGCTAAACACATGTTTTTTGCAGATCATATGGTTCGGCGTAGGGATACATAATTTGGTCTGGTAACTTTTCAAAGCTGTCAGTCAGCACCAAAGAAGTCATGAGGCTACTGTAGTTTATAATACGTATGCTGATACAAACAGTAGTTACAGAAAGTGCACGTTAAATACCACAAATAAATATAATAAAAAATTATCAGTTTCTCATGAATACTCGTGAATATTATTATTATTATTATTAGCACCGCGTCTTACTACCCGTTCGGTTTATACGCACTTACGCTAATGTGTAATGGTAGGGTGATTGTGAGATGAGATGAAGGGCCTACAGTTTAACGTGGAATCCGAACCACGGTGGAGGCCTGGCATTCCTCACATTCACAAGATGTCTTGTCAGAGGTGAAGGAAGGGTTTGGTAATCAGATAAATCTGTGCCGGGACCGAGGATTCAACCCCAGCCGCCAGCACAGAAGTCTGACACCTTACCCCTAGACCACCCTCGTGAATATTAATTTCTCTAGTTGATTACAAAATGCGTGATCACGGGTTCGTGCTGTTATTTCAGCCGCTCTCGTGTTTTACGTCAACTCATTCACATCTGTTATCCTGTTCTTACTGCTGGCACGTGATTGGCCGGCGCTATCTCGGCATTGGCACAGCGTGGAGACCTCTCTGAGCCGATATAGGTACCCTGGTGGCCTCGCTCGCAAGACCAACCGTATCACCTTCATCATCCTCTGCCTGTTCCTACGTGAGTTGCGGTCAATAGCCACCCTATTGTAGCACCCACTGCTTCTAACACAACTGGCGTGCATGTGAAGACCGCCTTTATAGACTCATGTGTAGCCTCACTCACGAGATGGATTAACAGACCCTTGGTGACCTGGTGGTCTAGGGGTAAGGTGTCAGACTTCTATGCTGGCGGCCGGGGTTCAATCCCAGGTCCCGGCAAAGATTTATCTGATTACCAAACCCTTCCTTCACCTCTGACAAGACATCTTGTGAATGTGGGGAATGCCAGGCCTCCACCGTGGTTCGGATTCCACGTTAAACTGTAGGTCCTCCATTTCATCTCACAATCACCCTACCATTACACATTAGCGTAAGTGCGTATAACCCGAACGGGTAGTAAGACGCGGTGCTAATAATAATAATAATAACAGACCCTTCACTATATATATATATATTTAACAAAGTTTAATTCGGAACACACAACACGATAAGCATGTCTTGAGCACGTGTGCTGTAACTATTATAACAAGATGTTAATATGACTCATTTTCTTTATTGATGGCTGTTAGATTTGCAAACACTTTGGGTACAAATCAATAATTAAAAAAAAAAAAAAATTAACAAAAAGGAAGGCCAGATCTCCACCGTGGTTCGGATCCCACGTTAAACTGTAGGTCCTCCATTTCATCTCCCAATCACCCTACACATTAGCGTAAGAGCGTATAACCCGAACGGGTAGTAAGACGCGGTGCTAATAATAATAATAATAATAATAAACATATTCATTACACTGTTTTGACAAGTATACAATAAATACTATAGCAATTGATAGTAAAGTTGTATCTTCTTTTTTATTTCCTTCTCTTTATTTTATAAACTACTTTTCTTCTACGATGACGACATGTTTCGGTAATTTTTCAACATCTTCAAGTCCTATTTGTATCAAAGATGATTGATTTTACTTCAAAAATTTGGAAAGTTTGTGAAAAAAAATTTTCTAGAGAGATCATCAACAATTTATATTATTTGAAATAATAATGTTGTGACACTGTAGGGATATTACCAGAATTAGTTGAGAATTTATTGTTTTTGTTTCAACGTTGTATTTTTAAAAACGCTTTGAATTAAACTTAAATTCATCGACATGGGGAATCCCTGTCTAGACCTGCCATGACGTCATAAGTTGACAACGTCCTTGAAAAGAATGGAAGAATGTTTGAACCGGTTTTTTTTGTTCCCGCCGCGCAGTGGAGTACACCTTATACAACGTGAAGACAGGTCTGATAGCCGCCCGTTGCTCCAAGGGAGGAGGAGGTCTCGACGTCCTCCGGTTCTTCTTCGTCAACAGCTTCCCCCACGTGTTCGACCACGTGTCCTACAGCCTGCCCGTCGGGCTGTGGACCCTCTACGTCAATCTCACGTGCAGCTTCACGCGGAACTACACGGACCTGTTCATCATCCTGGTCAGCGTTCACCTCGCCGAGAAGTTCAGACGGATCAACCGACGATTGGCGACTGTCGAAGGGAAGGTAAACCTTCTATTCAGTGGTTTTTATTGGTTTTAGTGGTTTAATTTTATATTTATTTATATGAACCCGATATTTGTGGTTTCATGCGTATATTATTATTATTAGCACCACGTCTTACTACCCGTTCGGGTTATACGCACTTACGCTAATGTGTAATGGTAGGGTGATTGTGAGATGAAATGGAGGACCTACAGTTTAACGTGGAATCCGAACCACGGTGGAGGCCTGGCATTCCCAAAATTCACAAGATGTCTTGTCGGAGGTGAAGGAAGGGTTTGGTAATCAGATAAATCTGTGCCGGGACCTGGGATTGAACCCCGGCCGCCAGCATAGAAGTCTTGACACCTTACCCCTAGACCGCCAGGTCACCAGTTCATGCGTATAACCTGAGCGGTTAGTAATACGCGATAACAGGAGAAGAAAAATATCCAGGTCGAATAAACTTAGGTTGTATATTATCTCCTACTCTCCCTCCACGCGAATGCGCGTATAGTACCTCTTAATTCAACCACTATCAACCCTACCCCATTAGTGTAATTAAATATGGACGAGGCCAGTTCGGTGGCCACGTGGTCTAAGGTACTACTCTTGCAGTAAGCTAGACTGCCCATGACGTGGGTTCGAATCTTGATCAGGTGTACTGACGATTTTTTCATACTGGTTTTCCACTCTCTCTCCACGCAAATGCAGGTACACTTCCTCTAAATATAACCTTCCTAATCCCTAAAACCATTAGTGTAAATAGTACATAAGCGTATAACCCGAACAGGTAGTAAGACGCGGTGCTAATAATAATAATAAATCAACTCAACAAAAGTTTGATTTGATTAAATCAAACCTTATATTTTACGCCGTAATGTTGTGGCTCTCTCTGATGAAAACTTATTATTTCTATCACCAGGATTTGCCCGAAATGTTCTGGCTCGAGGCGCGCGAGGAATACAATCATCTGTCCTATTTGACCAAGATCGTCGACGACAAACTGTCCAAGATTGTGCTGCTCTCTTTCGGCAACAACCTCTATTTTATCTGTCTGAAGACGCTTCATAGCTTTGAGTGAGATTTTTAATAGTGTTCATGGTTTTGTTAGTAAGGAGTAATTAAGATTAAATATTTAAGAAAGGAATCTTTGAATGTTATAAACTATAACTCGCTTTGCTCGTTGTGGGCTCCACCCCTTAACCCCCTGTTGCTTGTTGTGGGCTCCGCCCCCAAACCCCCAGTGAGTGTAAACTAATGTAATTCCAACGTTGTTTTGAACGTTGATTTATTTTTACAATTTTATGATTCTAACTGTCCCATAAGTGTGTCGGAAAATTAAAAAATGTGTGGAAAATGTGCAAAATTTACCTAAAATCAAATAATCTAGCTCTGGTGCAATCCGTTTTTGATAGGTCTTACCGTTTATCCTCAAGAGACCTCCAAAGAAAGGCCCGCACTGAATTTAAAGTTGCTCCACCATTTTAATTTTTTTCTAGGGTTAATGATTAATTTTTTTTAACTTTTTGGAATTTTCCCGTCGGTTACAGGCTAGAAGCTATAAGTTTGCCAAATTTCAAGTTTCTAGCTCATCTGGAAGCGGGTAAACATTAATGACGGTGAGTGAGTCAGCGATGTGGCTTTATTTTATAGTGCTAACTTGATACTTTTCGAGGACAGCTTCGCATCAAGTAGTCATATAATATGTTCATAAATTAATATAAGTAATAAGATATAAACATATTTTTTATCTTATTATAATTAAGTCAACTATAGAGTAAATTGATGACTACAATAATCTAAACAATGTAATTATGTGGTTGAAAACTGAGTTATGACATTTAAAAGTTGATGACAAATAATTTAAAAAATAAAATGTAATGTTCGGAATTTTATGAACAATCTTAAGTTATTATAGTTAAAATTGGTAATAATATATAACAACTAAAATTCAAAATGTAATGTTCGTAATTTTATGAACAATCTTAAGTTGTTATTATTATTAAAATTGGTAATAATATTTAACAATTAAAATGCAAAATGTAATCTTGGCAAATTTTATGAACACTCTTTAAGTTAACAAATTGTGCGATACAATTTAAAATTGAATATTTCTATAAGACTCAATTGCTTAATTATAGAGGAATAAGTCTGATGTAAAACGTTGAACAAATAAAGGACATTTTATGTATCATATAATAGTTATAAGTGTGAAGATCAATAGGTTATTTTGTGTTTGAAAAACCAACAATTGAACTATGAATGAAAAGTTTTTCCTTCCTTATCTGTGATCCCTTTTCCTTAAAGATTGTGGGTGATTATGACGTCATCAAACGTCTTACAACGATATGTTTAGGCGTATCACGCCATTTTCAAGTCTTTAGGAATACCAACGTTAACAATTATTAAATTTAGACAATACTAGATTAATGTTAAGTAAACTGAAATAAACATTTGAGCTAGCAAGCTTTACCTTAAAATCTGATGTAGATGTTAATCCAAATAATTAAATGTTTTAAAAGAGGTTTGTGAGATTCGATTTGAGGTTTTATAAACTTATTGTGAAATAATCCAGAGTATAGATAGGCCTATGACAAATTTGATAAACTAATTATATTCTTAAAAAAAAAGGTGTGTTGTCGTGAGTGTAGTGTATAATTAAAAAGGGTTTTCATAAAGAACTATTATATGATACATAAAATGTCCTTTATTTGTTCTCGTAGGTGACCTGGCGGTCTAGGGGTAAGGTGTCAGACTTCTGTACTGGCGGCCGGGGTTCAATCCTCGGTCCCGGCATAAATTTATCTGATTGCCAAACCCTTCCTTCATCTCTGACAAGACATCTTGTGAATGTGGGGAATGCCAGGCCTCCACCGTGGTTCGGATCCCACTTTAAACTGTAGGTCCTTCATTTCATCTCACAATCACCCTACCATTACACATTAGCGTAAGTGCGTATAACCCGAACGGGTAGTAAGACGCGGTGCTAATAATAATAATTTGTTCTCCGTTTTAAATAAGACTCCTTCCTCTACAATCAAGCAATTGAGTACTATAGTCGGGACATGTGAACTATTTTTATGTGAGTAAGTCCAGGCCCTTCATTTTACCACATATGTTGACTATAAAAAAGCCAGGGACAGCTATATTTTTTATCCGATCGTGTCATGTGAACTCTCTTTAAGCAGGTAATTGCGAGCCCTTCCTTTTAAGGATGGGAGATTTGTACGAAAAATTAATATTTTTAGAGTTATTTTGATTGTTTGTTAGGTGTCTTTGGCAATTTCGCAATATTTAAAATGCCAGTTACACCATTTAAATTATCCGACCATATAAGTTGACAATAGAAGAGTTAATGGCAGCTAATATTTTTATCTGATTGTGTCATGTAAACTCTCTATAAGTAGGCAATTCCTGGCCCTTCCTTTTACAAAAGGGAGTTTTATCTGAAAAATCAACATTTTTAGAGCTATTTTGATTGTTTGTCAGGTGATTCTGGCAATTTCGCAGTATTGAGTTGCCAGATACACCATTTAAATATTCAATTTTAAAGTGCATTACACAATTGTTAACTTAAAATTGTTCATAAAAACTCCCAATATTACATTTTAATTGTTCTAAATTAACAACTTAAGATGGTTCATAGAGTTTCAAACAGTACATTTTATATTTTAAATTGTTATTTATCAACTTTTAAATATGTCAAACACTCTCTCACTCTAACTATCGCACACTCTCTCTCTCGTCCCTGTTTCAGACCACTGGGTAGCGTGTATGACATTGTCTACTTTTATTTCTCGTTCGGATACCTGCTTGTGAGGACAGTTGCGGTCTCGATGTTCGCAGGGGAAATCCATGACCAGAGCAAGAGACCCAGATACATCCTTTACTCCGTGCCAGAGAACAGCTGCTGTGTGGAGGTACAGTAGCCCCGTGGCTTCTTTGGTGCCGACTGACGGCTTTGAAAAGTTACCAGACCAAATTATGTATCCCTACGCCGAACCATATTATCTGCAAAAACATGTGTTTAACAGCTGTCACTTCTGACGGTCAAAATTTAGGTATATACCTAAATGTTGATTGTCAGAAGTCAGTTGTGAGCTGTCAGTCAGCACCAAAGAAGCCGTGGGGCTACTGTAGTTGCACTTGAATGTACATCACGCAACAAGTTGTCAGTCTACGTTACGTCCTTCACTAAAACTCATAAATCTTGTTATTATTAGCACCGCGTCTTACTACCCATTCGGGTTGTACGCACTTACTCTAATGTGTAATGTGTAGGGTGATTGTGAGATGAAACGGAGGACTTACAGTTTAACGTGGGATCCGAACCACGGTGGGGGCCTGGCATTCCACACATTCACAAGATGTCTTGTCAGAGGTGAAGGAAGGGTATTGGTAATCAGATAAATCTGTGCCGGGACCCGAGAATTGAACCCCGGACCCCCAGCACAGAAGTCTGGCACCTTAGACCGCCAGTTCACCCATAAATCCTGTTAAAGTTAACATGATATTTATGTTATGTCTCAATGGCGTGTTCATGGCCCTCCAGTAGAATATTAAGCTCACCTCTCTCACCTGCCTTAATTCCTTCTCTATATCAAGGTCAAAATATATGCTACACTACTGATGGGCAAAGTACGGCCCGTTGGCCAGATGCGGCCCGCGGATATTTTCAATCAGGCCCACGAAAGGATTCCAAATTCCGATTTAAAAAAATGTGTTTATTTTTATTTTATAGCTTAGTGACCAGTGTCCAGAGATTAATTAATACGTAAACCGTCCATGGAATTGGAATGTTAACGTTTGTTTGAGAGTAATTAAGTGTTAAGTATCTGTATTATTTAATAAAAGTATTTGTTAAATAATATAGACAACTCACATTGTATTAGAATTAGATACCATTATAATACAAAGCCATTTAGTAATTAATAGGACATAATTGTATAATAGTTTAGTAAAATGTACCGTTGTAATTTATTAATACACTGTGTTGACCCGCCTGACGTTTTTTTTGGCTCACTCTTAGAAAAGTTTGCCAATCATTGTTATACATTGTCTTGTTACAGGTTCAAAGGTTTCTGACCCAAGTGACGTCAGACGAGGTAGCTCTGACAGGCCTTAGCTTCTTCTCCGTCACAAGGTCACTGCTACTCAAGGTATACACCTTTATTCATCAGTACAGTTTGATTTCAATAGAAACAAGTTTTTTTATTAATAAAACTTTTTTTTCTTCCACGTATTATATTTCAAATCATGTAATCTGCAGCCGTCGCTTATGTCATATAATATACCCGCCTCGGTGGCGTGGTTGGCTAACGCGCTTGTCGTGTTGAGCTCTTCTGCTGAGGACGGGGAGATCGAGGTTCGAATCTCGGTCGGGTGAACTGGGGGCGGTTTTTGCTAAATGGTTTTCCACTCTCCCTCCACGCAAATGCGGGTTCACTTCCTCTAATTGAACCTTCCCAAATCCTAATCCATTAGAGTAATTAGTACTTAAAAGCGTATAACCCGAACGGGTAGTAAGACGCGGTGCTAATAATAATGTTATCTGCTCCTCCCATCTTTTTCTTGGTCTCCCTTGCGGTCATTTTCCTCCATACTTCTCTTTATTATACTTTCTTTTTTTCATCCTCCTTACATGGCCATACCACATACTGTTTTAGAGCTCCTGGTTATATTATTTAACCCACTTCGATGGCCGCGTGGTCTAGCGCGCTACTCTCGTGTTAGACTAGACTGCTGAAGACCTGGTTCGATTCCGGTCGAGTGCACTAAGAGTGATTTTCCCCTCTCCTTCCACCAAAATGCGGGTGCACTTCCTCTCAATTAAAACTTTTTAATCCCTAAACCATTACAAAAATAAATTTATCACATGATTATGGCGATAATTATTTTTAGACGCCGTTTGGAATGTATGCTCCATTAACAATTAAAAGAGGCATCCTTACCTTGACAGTTCCGAAAAAAGTTGGAGTGATATGGTTTTAATTAATGCATTTTATAGTAACTATTCATCATTTAGAAAAATAAGACGTATTCTATCAAAATGTACATTTAAAGTTTGTTTTTGTACATTTAGTATTTATAGATATTTAAAGAATAAAATTTAAAAATGTAGGCAATTTTTTTTTATTTCTAGTCCACATTTTACTTACTTTAAAAAGTCAGCTATAACAAAAAATAAAGCCACTAATGTAGATCTATTTGTTTATAGACTCATCCACCGTAGCTTTCTTCAAGAGGTTTACAGATATTCTGTAGGTGGCAGCACCATACCAATAAGACTCGATCATTTGGCGCAAATTAAGTGGAAGTATAAGAAACACGAGACAAGGGCAGTGTTTTTGCAGGTTTTTTTTGTCCGGAATAAAAAAAATATTGCTCCATTAGAAACATAAAATATAATTTTCCTCACGTGGTGATATCAACAGTTGTTGAATATCTGTCATGAGCATAGCGGTATTAGATGAGAAACATTTTAAATGAAGAAAACAGTTTTCATTAAATTCCAGGACACCCTCGACGGCTATTCAACAACTGTTGATATCACCGTGCGGGGAAAATTAGATTCTATGTTTTTACTAAAGCAATATTTTTATTAATTTTTTCAAAAGAAAAAACAAAAGTTTTTCTCTAAAAACTTCGAAAACACTGACCTTTGTTTAAGTTTTTCACATTCCCATCTTAAACTCCGGTTCAATTCAGCCGACATTACTCCAAATGTTTTTTTTTAAAACGAACACGCTTGAGGATTTTGACTTAAGTAAAAGAAAATCAATTTTATTTTAAAACAATATTTTAATTATTATTTAATAACAAAAACGAAGTACTGGTTTTATTGAGATTAATATTTTAGCTAATTTAAATCTTTTCTGATACAGATTTAGTAAAGTAATGAAAATAACTTCAAATTTTATGGTACACATTTTGAAATTATACGTATATAAAATTATTTATAACGTCTCGGTTTGGTTCTTAAATCACACGCTAGATGAAGTATTCCCCAATATTCACTGTTTTGCCACAAGATAGGTATCCCGTGTTTCAGACATGTTTAACGTTGCTGTGGAAACGACTCAACGAGTATCCAAAATAGACAGTTCAAATAAGAGATAATACAGTCCAATTTTAATAAAAAGATCCTTTTAGAAAATACAAACTTTTTTTTGCCATCAACAATGGTAAAATTTCACCATATTATTAGCGTAATTTTAGAGATATTGATAATATTTATCAAAATTGAATGTTGCGGATAATTTGGCTCTACGTATAACTATGTGAAAGTATATCTACGGACTTGTCTGGCAGTTAGATAAGGTTCTTCTTATGGAAATTCGACTGTAGAATAATTTTAGCACCCTCTTTGGTGGCCGCGTCGTCTAACGCGCTACTCTTGCATTAGACTAGACTGCCCATGGCGGGGAGATTGAAGTTTTCCCCTAAAGGGATTTCCACTCTCCATCCACGAGAATGCGGGTAAACTTGCTCTAAGCTTTCTAATTCCCACAAAACTATTAACGTAATTAGTGCATAAGCGTATTAACCGAATGGGTAGTAGGACGCGGTGCTAAATAAAGTTTTAGCTGATTTATCCTGAAAGATAGCAGCCTTACCTTGACGGATTACAATAAGACAGGATGTTACATATGATATCATAACGGAACAAAACACTAATTTGATTTATAAATGTTGTAAGTTTAATATTTTTTACACTTTAAAATAATTGTTTTTCAATTAAGTTGTATTTTTTAAATTGGTTAAAATAGTTTAAATCATATAAATTACAGTGTTTAATAAAGTAGAATTGTGAAAACAGCACCCCGATTCAACGTCTGGTTCTAGCTGTATTACCTACAATAAGTTAGGTGTTATCTGTGGGGTGAGACGAGCTCTTAAGACGTCTGGTTCTAGCTGTATTACCTACCTAAGTTAGGTGTTATCTG
>CABEEJ010004877.1:0-17194 GCA_901482245.1 Timema douglasi
TAAAAAAAAATCAAATTAAATATATTCACTGTAGAATTATTTTATTTATCTTGACCAAAAAAAAAAAGAAGAAAAAAGAAGCTCTTGTTCCCTTAAAACCTCATCTTAAGATTACGCGCCTAAGACATTTAAGAAAGAAAAGCTATATTTCATCAGTGATAGTGATCAGCTATCTACTTAGCCACCAAGAGACGGGCCATTGTGTAGATAATAGAGATGGGAGTGGAAAGTGAGTCAATTTCTGTCCCCCTCCTGAGGCTCAGACAAGTCTATATTTTGTCTGCGCCCTTAAGTAACCTTTGTTTTTTTTTACCTGAGTCCACCACTGCCTCAAACCCTCGGTAAGAATCCGGTCTCTCTACCAGACCTATAATAAGAGCTGTTGGTAAGAGAGAGAGAGAGAGCTAGGGGTAGAACGAATTGGAACAAAGCCCCCTCCTCCCCCTTTCACTCTTCTTTCCCCTGAGGCGGGAACATGAATAATAAGTAAAAAAATCTAACTTTACTACGACACAGAGAAAAATAATAATTGAAGCTATATTTCCTCTTTGGATGCGTGCTTCTTGTGTATACAGGTTTCCCTCACACACGGTAAAGCGATCGGTTTCATAGTATTCCTATTACTCCTAGACTGTGTATACTACGCTTCACTCAGAAATGGCGAAGTGATCGGACATTGTAATAGTCTTATTACTCTTAGACTGCGTATATATTATTACCTCAGAGACGATGAAGCAATCGGATTTTATAATAATATTATTACTCTTAGACTGCGTATATAATCTTACCTCAGAGACGATGAAGTAATCGGATTTTATAATAGTCTTATTACTCCTAGACTGCATATATAGCCTTACCTCAACGATGGTGAAGCAATCGGATTTTACTATAGTCTTATTATTTCTAGACTGTGCATTGAGGCTTACCTAATTGACGGTGAAATGACCGGATCTTCCCTATAGTCTTATTACTTCTAGATTGTAAATTGAGGCTTACCCGAGAAACGGTGAAGTGACCAGGTTTTATAATAGTCATATTACTACCAGACTGCGTATAGAGGCTTATCTCAGAGACGGTGAAGTGATCGGATTTTATAATAGTCTTATTACTTCCAGACTGCGTATAGAGGCTTACCTCAGACGCGCTGAACCTAAAACTTACCAACAAATATTGATGTTAGCTATGTACAAGTACGTCTTTAGTAACTGCAGTACCTCACACAAACTATTGCGGACTATTACATGCGGATGGTTTTAGTTCTACTCGCCTTCTCTGGGCCATAATACCTAGTAGATTCTTTTCCGTAAGCACGTCGCCTGTCTGTGACGTCACGGTAAGCATAGATAGGGATTCCCTTTGTAATGTATTTTGGTTCTATTCGGCGAGTTTTAACGTTATAACAAATTTTAAAAAACCTTAAATTCTTAAATAATTCTAAAAAATAGTCTTGTATAGTTTTTTTTAAACGATATTTAAAAAAAATCGTCTACGACTCAGACTATTTGAACTATTGGAAAATATGTCCTGTAGGGTTTATTCCTGCCGGTGTGTATACTCGTCAGCGGAAGAGGGTAAGTGTTGTTAATAGATAAACAAGAGGCCTCACAGAAGGAAGCGCTCATTTTATTCCTTCTCTTTATATTTCGTACACTAGTATCTAAGCGCGCTTGTGCGTGGAGAGTCAAGTCAAGTCAAGAAGCAGCCAGCCTCGCTAAATGGCTTCGAAATCACCAACTAGGCAGCGCCGTTAGCAGCCATCAATTCTTTTAATCTCTCGACCATGAATCAAATCTTAAGACTCGGTGTGTGACACGGACGTATGAGCGCAGCGGGGGGGAGCATATTGGAACTAAATGCCTGCGCTCGATAAATCAACGACTTTAATAGGCGCAACCAGAGTTTTAATGCCACCATAAACACTTTATATCCCACGTGTCGTGTGTACGCTCTGGTACAATGGTAACAAGGACCAACCTCAAGTCTGGGTTCAGATCAATAACAAATAGTACATACACATAATGTGCAAAAGTATTGAAACGCGTTACCTTCAACGATAGCGTTCACAATCGATAATCGAGATATACTGATATAAATAGCGCACTATTCATAGATTTTTGTTGTTGTTATAAAACATTTGTGTGTAGTTTGTAAGGCCTGTTATGCAGTCGGTAAATTTCTTGTCGCTAGGGCTGAGTGTATAGTTTTTACTGTGGATTCACTAGTTCGCCGAAAAACAAGCGCAGAACAGAAATACGTGGTCACGTGACGAGATCTGAAACCAATCACAATATTTCCGTCTCATCGGCGCGAGCTGTTCTACTAAATTTCGACTCATCTCTACTTCGTCCGCTCTGACCGAGATGTTCGGCACGGGAGAACCAATCGGAAATATCAAACCAATGCGCATGCGCTGTAGAGATAGAAGCGAGCAGACAGCTTCGTTGGCTTTTGTGAGGAGAATTTGGCATAGCCCGTTAAATAGGAAGTTTGTGAATCTATGTAATGGGATTGTGCCGCGACACAGCGTTATAATTTGAAAACATACATTAGAGAATAAAATATGTTGATAATCACCTGTTTCAAGTTTGTGTAGCAATGCATTATGGGTAAACATACAGCGAGTGAATTTCTGCGCTACTCCATCAGATTCTGCCCTCTCTTTTCGGTGAACGTGGAAATCAAGCTTTAGGGTCTTTTCACACTGGGATTATAACGACGGTCACGGATGTCTGTAGCGAACACTTATGGAACACCGGTGTTCGGCATTTCTTTTCCAACAGACTGCCTCGCAGCTTTAATATTATATCATCATCAGCATCATCATCACTGGATATTTCCACCTCTGCGGGTCGTCTGGCATAACCTCTTACCCATTCCTGTCGATCTCTTCAAACTTCTCCCTCAGTCACTTCCATTATCCCCCATTTCTTTCTGCGTTTGTTCCATCCAGATCGTCCGCGGTCTTCTCGTCTGCTCCTCATCCATTCTGTCCTTATCCATCCTCATCACATGCCCTAACCACTGCAACATTTTCCTCTTCAGCGGCTCTTCTAATGGTATAACCTTTAAGCTAGCCATATTTTCTTTTTCTTATCTTATATCTCTCTCTTTCCTTGTAACATCGTAAAATTATACCCTTAACCATGTTAAAGGATTGTCCACTCTTCCATACCGTTTGTCCTATTTCCTCCTGAATGTTGTTAGTATTCAAACTGGACTAGAGCGATGAATGAGGAACTATCTGTCACAAGTACTTCTTAACAGACGATGGGACATTATAATGAGGAAAATATGTCCACGCACACATCGTTCGCTAAATGATCGGTTGTAGAAAAGACTTGTTCTACAAACTATTTGATGATCTGAAGCACCCCAAACGACCGGATGATTACCAACTTCTCTTACAAAATCTTTTGTTTAAGTCGAAACTAAGTTTGTGGCCAGAACAAAAAGGAAATAGTTTACTTGAAATCTAATCAACAACCGACTAGCTTTCTGCTAGTTGTCAGAACTACACAGTGTACGACACCTATGTCCCAGTGTGAACGCTCCTGTTGAAACTAAACGTATCTCTCAAAGCGTTGACTCGTCCGGACAATATGTGCTTATCCGTAACATGTGACGGAGTTTGGACACTGTTACCTTTTCTATAACCTTGTCTATAACTAGTCTATAAATGGAGAGTCAGTGTGATCTGTCCAGCCCATACAGTAGCCCTGTGACTTATTTGGTGCTGATTGACAGCTCACAGCTGACTTCTGACATTAAATATTTAAGTATATACCTAAATGTTGACCGTTAGAAGTGACAGCTGCTAAACACATGTTTTTGCAGATCATATGGTTCGGCGTAGGGATACATAATTTGGTCTGGTAACTTTTCAAAGCTCTTAGCTGTCAGCTGTGAGCTGTCAGTCAGCACCAAAGAAGCCATGGGGCTACTGTATCACCGGTTTGAAAAGGTCCTTGGATGAACTGTCCTAAGTTGAAAGTCTTGTATTAATATTATTGGGCGCTTATAGAAGATGCAGGTTAAATACCTCCAATCCAATAAAAAGACCCATACATCTCATGTTTCCTCGTCTGTTGATTGAGCCACCGTTGATGTTGATTGTTGCAGACGGCGCTCCACCCGGGCCAGCTGCCAGCGGCCGTACTACAACCGAGGATGGCCCAACTCGAGACCCTGGAAGCAAAGGTAACGTTTCACGTCAGTACAAGTAATCTTATCTCGCCTCCCCGTTGCTCGGAGCTAACTAAACTTTTTAGACACGTAATAATAGAATAAAAACTATTATAAGACAGTCGTCTCTGCACAGCCATAGAAAGTTCCTTTTTTATATATATACATAAAATGATTACTCCTAGACTGCGCCTAAAATATATACAAAACCGGGCTTCAACTATAGACTTATTACTATTAGACAGAGCATCAAACTATATTCATAACATGTACTGCGACAATAAGCTTATTACTTGTAGACTTCGCATGAAATACATTGCTAACAACACCAACATGTTCCGTCAGGGTCACACAACTCTATCCGCCAAGTTAAGCTAACGGGAGGAGCTTCTTTCTACCCGTCCGTTCAACAAGGTCCGGTCCTCGCGCAGTAGATCAAGTGACGTCACAACCACAGAAAAATGCTTGCCGTGGCAATGGTCACATACATGAGCACAGTCTAGGAGTAATAAATGTATTCTCTTTTTGGAACACGTATCACACGGTGGTAGCCAACGCTCTGAAAAGGTTAACGTGTCTTATCTTATAACTGTGAAAATTGATGCCGTCTGTTAAATTTTCGACCGAGGAAGTGCTAATTCATATCCGTTAGTACGACCTTGAACGCTAGTCTGTCAAACCCCCCCCCCTACCCCCACCCCATACCGCGCTTTGTTTAACTCGTGGTAGAATTTACATGGAGATAGAGTGGAAAAGATTTTTTTAACTAATATTTTTTTAGCATCGCTTCTTACTACCCGTTCGGGTTATGCTCTTAAGTATTAACTTCACTAATGTTTGTGGGATTAGGAAGGTTTACTTGAGATTAAGGGCACCCGTATTTGCGCGGAGAGAGAGAGAGAGAGAGAGAGAGAGAAAGAGGGGGAAACCGTTTAGGCAAAACCACCCTCAATACACCCGACCGAGATTCGAACCTTGATCATTCCCATCTTCAGCAGTATAGTCTAACACGAGACCATGTGGCCATCGAAGTGGTTTTTAACTATTGTTGTTGAAAAATATTTAAGTACATTAGGTCAGAATTATAAACTTTAGCTATCACATGTATCTGCCCAAATATGGTCTAAGGCGTCACTTTCGAAATAGACCGGACTGTCGATGACTTGGAGATCTGGCTTTCGTATCCCGTTCGAGTGGTTTCCCCCCCTTAAGGTGCGGCAGAAGGGAGCGCGAGTATTTTTACAGTTTCTATTGAATTGAAATTTGTTGGCCAAAATAAATCAAATATTTCTCCAGTAGCAACGTAGAGTTTAGTTTTCTGCACATTCTAATATCAACAGATCTTGAATATCTGTCAAGGTTGTCCTGGAATTTGGTCAGAACTTTTTAAATAAAGAGAAAAAGTTCTGACCAAATTCCAGGTCACCCTTGACAGATATTCAAGATCTGTTGATATTAGCATGTGCAGAAAACTAAACTCTACGTTGCTACTGGAGAAATATTTCATTTATTTTGGACAAAAAAATGTAATGGTATAATAACTGTAAAAACCCTTGCACTCCCTTCGGCCGCACCTTAATTGTTTTCCACTCTCCATCTAGAGAAAACGCTGGCACACTATCTCTAAATTCAATCTAACCTCATTCCCAATTAATTAACGTAATTAGTTTACACCTTTATAACCCAAACAGTAATTAGTAAGACACGGCGCTAAAAAAAGTATCTGTTAAAGTAGGTCTTCATTTTCAAGTTGAAATACTAAAAATATAATATTGTTAAGAACTTGCCTACCTGTGACGTCATGGCAGGTCAAGATAGGATTTACCATTTAAATGAATTTACGTTTTACTCGGCGAGTTTTAAAGATATCACGTTTAAACAGAAACCATGGATTCCTAAATAATTCTAAAAATAGTCCTACAGTGTCACAAAATTGCTATTTTTATTTTGAGGTAGTTCTTCTGTAAATGTATGTTTTTTATAAATCCTCTATAACTCAGGTTATTTGTTTTATTCACGAAAATGCCCTGTAGGAGTCTTCCTGCCAGGATGTAGTTAAAAAAAAGTCCGTGGTAGTAAATATCTATCTAGAATAGGAAACAAGAAAAAGATAATTTAAAAAAAGAAAGTCAATGTTTTCCAGGAGCAAATAGTATAGTGGGTGTGTAAACTCGTCAGAGGAAGAGGGGGAATGTTATCAGTAGATAAACAGGAGGCATCCAAGGGTGACCGGCTCATTTTCTTCCCTTTCTTTCCAAGTGTGACAGTGTTTAGAATGCTTAGTTCGAAATCTGCTAGTAGGTAACGTCGTTGAATAAACCTACTTGATGGCGTGAGAATGTAAGCTATAACAAGGTGGGGGTGACCTGGCGGTCTAGGGGGGTAAGGTGTCAGACTTCTGTGCTGGGGGTCCGGGGTTCAATCCTTGGTCTCGGCACAGATTTATCTGATTGCCAAACCCTTCCTTCACCTCTGACAAGACATCTTGTGAATGTGGGGAATGCCAGGCCTCCACCGTGGTTCGGATCCCACGTTAAACTGTAGGTCCTCCATTTCATCTCACAATCACCCTACCATTACACATTAGTGTAAGTGCATATAACCCGAACGGGTAGTAAGACATGGTGCTAGTAATAATAATAATATTTTATTTTATTTCTTGGAAAATAGATGGACTCGTTTCATGATATCTTGGTTGTAAAAATGTGTAATTTATAGGCAATTTTTTTTTGTCACTTAGTAATCGAAGGTCATATTTTCTTGGTTTGGGTCATTTTAAGGGCGTCGTCATGTTCAGTAAGTATATTTTTTTAAATACTATTTACCCGCTTCGGTGACCACGTGGTCAAAAGCGCTACTCTCGTGTTGGACTAGACTACCAATTACGGGGAGATCGAGGTTCGAATCTCAGTAGGGTGATCTGTCCGAAACTGTTTTCCACTGTCCCTTCACTCAAATGTGGCTACAATTCCTATAAAATATAACTCCTTAATCCTTTTATAAAAAACCCATCAGCATCCGGAACGTGTAGTAATACGCGGTGATACAGGAAAAAAAAAATACCATTCGTCTAAAATATAATATGTTAAGAAATAACTTAAATGAAGATGGTGACGGATTTTTTTTCGAAAGTTTCGAGTCTAACCTGGTCAAGTCTGTAATTAAACAAAAATAAAAAAAAATATTTGTCAGATGTGGGGTTCGAACCCACGCTCCCTTTCGGGAACCAGAACTTAAGTCTGGCGCCTTAGACCGCTCGGCCAATCTGACAGTTGAATGTCAACGTCCTTTTTAACAATACATAAAATAGTTGAGCATCGCGTTTCGTGCTTTATTTTCGCTATGTGGATAATATTCATAGGAAGAAAACCTTATCTGACAGTGAGGAAAAGTTACTATATCCATTTTCATATATTTATACGTCAAGTCATATTATCTACAGCTTTAACTTTTGTTAGATATTAATCAATACCTATAAAATAACAATAATAATAATATAGTAAAATGTTATCAATATTGAAAATAAGAAAAATATGTATCCGCTAAAAGGCCCTTCCTATGAAAATTTGATTAAATCGTTGTAAAAAGTGAAAAAAAACCCAAGGAGTATAATTATTTTTACGTTTAATTTATAAATACCATCAGCGCATGCGCATAAAGAAACCAACGGTTGCGTTGCCCGGTAATCAGATGTTATTATGGAGGGAAAATTTAAATAGATAAATAACATAAATTTCATAAGTTTCTTTTATTACCTAAGTAGTGAAATTAGAGAAAAAAGTTTATTTTTTTATATTTCACAACGCAGTATAACTAATTATACGAGTAAAAAAAAGACAAAATGAAACCACCACAATAAACTATATATATATATATATATATATATATATATATATAAATACACACACACACACACATACACACCACTTCGTCTTACTACCCACGTGGTTTATATGCATATGTACTAATTATGTTAATGGTTTTTAGGGATTAGAAGATTGAATTTAGAGAAGGTATAGCCGGATTTGCGTGGAGGGAGGGTGGAAAACCATCTAAGAAAATAACCACCCGACCGAGATTTAACGATATTGCTAATTTTGGTGCCATAAAAAAAGTTAGACATCTGTAAATACAAATATTTGGGAGGATGGGTAGATCGAGTGGTCGATATAGAGAGGGTCCAGCTTGTAGACAAGCTCATCATATGAAGGATACTAGGGGAAAAAAGGGGGGAGGGTCAGATCATACACATTTTACAAGGAAAGGACTTTTTATTTTTAATTAATATGAATATGACAGAAACCTCTTTTAACAATAATATAAAGTATTATAAAGGTTTCATGATTGTCTAACAGATGGCAGCACTAGCTCAATTTAAATATGACAGAGACCTCTTTTAACCATAATATAAAGTGTATTAGAAAGTTCTCATGATTGTCTAACAGATGACAGCACTAGCTCAATTTAAATATGACAGAGACCTCTTTTAACNGCAGCACTAACTCTATTTAAATATGACAGATACCTCTTTTAACCATAATATAAAGTGTATTAGAAAGTTTCATGATTGTCTAACAGATGGCAGCACTAACTCTATTTAAATATGACAGATACCTCTTTTAACCATAATATAAAGTGTATTAGAAAGTTTCATGATTGTCTAACAGATGGCAGCACTAACTCTATTTAAATATGACAGATACCTCTTTTAACCATAATATAAAGTGTATTAGAAAGTTTCATGATTGTCTAACAGATGGCAGCACTAACTCTATTTAAATATGACAGATACCTCTTTTAACCATAATATAAAGTGTATTAGAAAGTTTCATGATTGTCTAACAGATGGCAGCACTAACTCTATTTAAATATGACAGATACCTCTTTTAACCATAATATAAAGTGTATTAGAAAGTTTCATGATTGTCTAACAGATGGCAGCACTAACTCTATTTAAATATGACAGATACCTCTTTTAACCATAATATAAAGTGTATTAGAAAGTTTCATGATTGTCTAACAGATGGCAGCACTAACTCTATTTAAATATGACAGATACCTCTTTTAACCATAATATAAAGTGTATTAGAAAGTTTCATGATTGTCTAACAGATGGCAGCACTAACTCTATTTAAATATGACAGATACCTCTTTTAACCATAATATAAAGTGTATTAGAAAGTTTCATGATTGTCTAACAGATGGCAGCACTAACTCTATTTAAATATGACAGATACCTCTTTTAACCATAATATAAAGTGTATTAGAAAGTTTCATGATTGTCTAACAGATGGCAGCACTAACTCTATTTAAATATGACAGATACCTCTTTTAACCATAATATAAAGTGTATTAGAAAGTTTCATGATTGTCTAACAGATGGCAGCACTAACTCCATTTAAATATGACAGGGACCTCTTTTAACCATAATATAAAGTGTATTATAAAGGTTTCATGATTGTCTAACAGATGGCAGCACTAACTCCATTTAAATATGACAGAGGCCTCTTTTAACCATAATATAAAGTACATTATAATGGTTTCACGATTGTTTAACAGATGGCAGCACTAACTCCATTTAAATATGACAGAGGCCTCTTTTAACCATAATTCCGAGTGTCCCAGCTATTCACCGTACAGTTAATGAACCCGTCACTGTCCTGCTCACAGATGGCGAGTATCGAGGTGTCCCTGTCCACCACCCCACGGCGCAAAAAGAACGGAGGCAGTATCGGGGGAGGAGTCACCGGTCCTACGCCAGCGCACCGCGTCACCTCCAAGGACATTGCCAAGGAGCTGGAGGTGCTGAGGAACGCACTTCGGGACAAGGAGAACATAATACAGAGGTATAATCATCATCAACCACAACTACTTCAGCCTGTGGCCGCGACAGTTTATATGCCTACACGGGGTGACCTGGTGGTCTAGGGGGGTAAGGTGTCGTTCTGGAGGTCCGGGGTTCAATCCTCGGTCCCGGCACAGATCTATCTGATTACCAAATCCTTCCTTCACCTCTGACAAGACATCTTGTGAATGTGGGGAATGCCAGGCCTCCACCGTGGTTCGGATTCCACGTTTAACTGTAGGTCCTCCATTTCATCTCACAATCACCCTACCATTACACATTAGCGTAAGTGCGTATAACCCTAACGGGTAGTAAGACACGGTGATAATAATAATAATACTGCTGGTAATACTGGTGGTTAAGAACCAACTATGATTATCGGATGAACTCAACAACCAGAGTCCAGACCAGTAATTTAACATTTAACTGAAAGCATGAATGTTTGGCTTATACGAAAGAATGTTAACATTTAGCTACTATTTGTATTTTATATTATTTAATTGTATTTATTTTTCCTTTGAGGTAGTGACTCAAATTTTTTGTACAAAATTCGGTTTTGAGATTCTAAGGTAAATTGGAAAATTTGGGTTCGTAAAATAGTGGATCTCACCCAATTCTAAAAAAATTATATTTGTTGATATCACCCGAAGACTGTTATAATGTTTTCTTGCTCCGCCAACAGCCTGCAAGGCGAGCTATGCAGCTCCCTCAGCCTGAGTCGCTTGTCCGCCACGTACCTGCGAGGACATCCTCACCTGCTCACCGACAAGGAGAAGAGGGCGGCCGAGGAGAGGCTCAACAAACTGCGCCACGACATGGACAACAAGAGGCTGGCCATAAAGAACCTCAAGATGGCCCTGGACCGTCTCGACATCACCGAGTCAGTACTCATCTACAGTCGATTGTTCATTTGTAGAACCCTATCTGGCGATGGGGGTGTATTTTTCCCTAAACATATTCCCACTCTTTTTTTCCATGAAAATTTGAGTACACTTCTTCTAAATTCATCCTTCATATTCCTAACACATCTGCGTTATTAGTACGTATTTGTTATAACCTGAAAGGGTAAACACACTACCAACATTGGGTTGAAAATTTTTCCTATTATTGGGTGACCTGGCGGTCAAGGGGTAAGGTGTCAGACTTCTGTGTTGGGAGGGTCCGGGGTTCAATCCTCGGTCCTGGCACAGATTTATCTGATTACCAAACCCCTTCCTTCACCTCTGACAAGACATCTTGTGAAAATTTCATCTCACAATCACCCTACCATTACACATTAGCGTAAGTGCGTATAACCAGAACGGGTAGTAAGACGTGGTGATAATAATAATAATAATAATGAGTACAGTGTCGATATTTTTCTTTCGATACCACATCCCTACTCATTAAATCCGAGTTCATAGTTCTAACCCTTACCACCCCGTCATCAGTGGTCCAGTACAGTGAGAGACCAACTCTTTAGACCATTCGGCCACCGGCGCGGGTTATAAATACGGTTAAATTATTTCGAACTTTTATAGGACCCGTTACAACTGTAATTTAAATCTGTGAAAATTATATCGTCTTTCCGTGGACCATTCCATATTCTCCCATTTGATTTTTTTTTTTTTTAGATTTCCGTCGATCCAAAACGAGCTCCGGTCGTAAATGAGTTTACATTGACCGAGTTTCACCGTAGTTTAATCTTTCCTTCTCTCTAAGAGAACCACCTTTGTGATCTAGTGTCCACAGTGCCTGGTTTAAGATCCAGAGGTCCTGGGTTTATTTCTGTGAAACAGTCAGGGTCTGGAACACACGAGGAGTTATTTGAATCAATAGGTAGGTAGCTCCGGTCTAGAAAACTGAGATCAACAACCGGATATCTGGTTTGATTGTGTTGACCACATGACACCCTCTCTCTCTCTTTGCAAAAGTTGGCACTATCATTGCCAACAGACAGCGGCCTCTCAGTTGGTTTGGCTTTAACCCGGGCTGACGACAAAGCATGTTATTTTTTTTGTTACTCTGATAGTCATTGTTACACCCGTCAGTGTTGTTGACTGCTAAGTCCCGTGTTTGTTTTTTCCAGTAATATCGACGTGAGGATCCAGCAGGCGGAGCTGGAGTACCAGTTGGGGCGAGAGGAGCTCAACCTACTGACCCTCCTGGAGGAGAGCCGCAACCTGCAACTGTGCCTGGAGGACGCCGAGCAGAGCCGGGCCAGGGCCGACCAGGCCACTATCTACAAGTGAGACTCAAAGGGCCCAAGAACGAGACGGAACAGAGGCTTGGCGAACTAAACCCAAAGGTCCCGGGTTCGATTCCCGTGTCCAGGTGTCATTTTAATGTTTTATCACCTTGTGTCACTGCCTGTTCAGGTTATATAATGATTATAATGATTACTCTAAGGGGGTAAGGATGAGGAAGGAAGCATTTCAGAGGTAGTTGACCCACATTCGTGTGGAAGGAGATTGGGAAACCATTTAGGGAAAGCCACCCTGAGAACGCCCGACAGGGATTCTAACTCTGATCCGCAGTTCAGTCCTTGGCGGGAGTGACGCCTTAAGGTGGGATGCAAGGGGATGTTATCTAAGGTCAGTGTTTTCGCAGTTTTTATGGCAAAACATTTTTTCGGCCAAAATAAGCAAGATATTGTTCCAGTATGAACACAAAGAGTTTAATTTTCTTCACGCGGTGATATCAACAGTTGTTGAATATCTGTAGAGGGTGTCCTGGAATTTAATGGCCACTATTTCTCATCGTTTAAAAAGTTTTGTCGTCTAATGCCGCTATGCTCATGACATATATTCAACAACTGTTGATATCACCACGGGAAGGAAATCATACTCTTTGTTTCTACTGGGGCAATATTCGATTTATTTTGGCCGAAAATAATGTTTTGCCATAAAAAGTGAAAATAAAACCAACCACAGGTCTTCTCTCGCGTCCCCTTCCAAACCATCTTAAGACTATTCGACCGTCGAAAGGGTCAACACTTCTTTGTCAAATTTATTATTTTACAATCAAAAAGTTTCACTTAAAAATGTGAAATTACAACGGGTTTGAAACGTCGTGTTTATTTTTTTGTGTCTTGGCAGCTGCGTTAAAGGTTGCTTGAACGCGAGTCTGCACGCCGTGGAACTGGACTACGACCCCAAGAGCCCCCAGTTCGGGGCCGGACCCCGCGACAACACGCCGGGACTCTACGTGAAATGGGCCACCGAGGAGTCCGGCATGCTCAAAGGTGACAGGTGAGGACACTCTGATGCCCCGGGGGGGAGATTGTTTCGCTGAGGGACATAGCTTTTTTTTTATCCCTGTGTCTTACTACCCGTTTGGATCATACGCTGATAGTTTTAACAATTAGTGAGGGTTATGTTTGGAGGAAGTGTGCCCGCATTTGCATGGAGGAAGAGCAGGAAACTATTTGGGAAAAACCACCCTCAGTACACTTGGCAGGGTGACCTGGCGGTCTAGGGGTAAGGTGTCGGACTTCTGTGCTGGAGGGTCGGGGTTCAATCCTCGGTCCCGGCACAGATTTATCTGATTACCAAATTCTTCCTTTACCTCTGACAAGACATTTTGTGAATGTGGGAATGCCAGGCCTCCACCGTGGTTCGGATCCCACGTTATACTGTAGGTCCTTCATTTCATCTCCCAATCACTCTACCATTACACATTAGAGTAAGTGCGTATAACCCGAACGAGTAGTAATAATAATAATAATAATAAACTTGACTGAGATTCAAACCTTGATCTCCCCGTCATTGGCGGTCTAGTCTACTGCGAGAGTAGCGCCTTAGACCATGCGACCGCCGAGACGGGTGGTTACTTTCTGAGCAACTTTCATTACCAAACTACCATTTCATCACTGATAAACACCCGTATAAATGATCTAAACTTGTAAAACGTCAATTGGATGATAACGCTGGAGCGTCCGCCCCGCAGGGTGGTCGAGGTGAACGGTAAGCTAGTCCTCGGCAAGACCAAGGAGGACATGGTGCGTCTCCTGGCCGTGGCTCCGTCGCCGGCGCAGCTGGTCCTCCTGCGCGCCCGTAACTCCACCTCGCACCACGCCCTAGAGCAAAAACTGCGCTCCCTACACGAGGAGCTCCGCGTCACCGTGGAACAGGCGCAGGAGTGCGAGCGGGACAAGGAGGCGCTCAAGACCGACAACGTCCGGCTGACCCACCGTATCTCCTACCTAGAAGAGCAGGTGGCCGAACTCCTCGATAGGACCAAAGACGAAGCGCAGCTCCCCCCTGCTATGACGACACAGCCCACCATCGCCGCTCCTTCGTCGAGCTCCTCTTCTTCTAACGGTTCTTCGACGACCCCGGGGACACCTACCAAGGGCGGCGTCAAACCAGATATTCAGGTAATTTTTTTCTCTACCTTCATTGCCTACTACCTGTTCAGATTTATGCATGATAATTACTCTAAAAGGGGTAGGGTAAGGGTGATGTACCCGCATTAGCATGTAGGCAGAGTGAGGCTCGGGCAACCAGTTTAGGAAAAACCACCCTCAGTACAACCAACCAGTATTCGAACCCTGATCTCGTCTTCGTCACACAATAGTGATGTCTTACACCATTTGGTCACATTTCATCAATGTTAAATTTTTCGGCCGAGCCGGGAATCGAGCCCGGGACCCTCAACAAGACACCACGGACTCAGCTAAGGTGTCTGATTGCTAGTCTAAATTCACACAACCGAATGTTCTAGGTGTTCCAGAAAGGGCCGCAAGTCACGGCGATCGTGGCCAACCTCCCAGGGCTCGACGTCGGGGGCAACAGCCCCGGGGAATCCCGACACACCCTTCCGACCCTGCGGCCGAAGCCACCCGGCCACCACACGGAGCCCCCCGCCCAGAACCAAGACTCGCGCAGCACAAAATCCTCGGAAGTCGCTTCTGACCTCTCGTCGGGGGCGGACCATGCGCACCACGTCCGCCGGAAACAGGATAGGAACCTTTCTCACCCGACGCTTCAGAACGCCCGAAGCACCAACTCTCTAGACATGTCCAAGATGGAGCACCTTCATCAGAAACTGAGCTCCCGGTTCCACTCGCAGTACCACCTCCCCGACCATCAGAGTCACCATCCAACCAAAACCAACCACTCTGTTTCCGAGACCTCCCTCGGGGCGGACGGCCACTGCTCCCGGCACCGGAAACACCCGGACGGTCACCACAGACAGACCGAGTACAGACTCATCTCCGAAGTGAACTGCGCGAGACCGACGAACTACAACTCTGAATCTTCAAACAGCACCTACGTCACGCTCGACAGAGACGTCAGAAGCGTGAAATCCTTGGACTTTGATTCCGAGCCTAACGGTAGTCCCAGGCACGGCCACAAAGGGTGGCGTTATCCCCGCCACAAGCACGGCTCCAGAAGCAACCGGTCCGTGGACGAGGGTTCGGAGACCTCCTCGAACGTGTCCTACCCCCAGAACTGGAAGCTCCATAACGGTACAAACGGCGTCGTTATCGACGGTAAGCCTCAGAGACCGACGCCCCCGAAGAAACCGCTGCGGCTTTCCTTGCACAGAGCGACGAGTCTACAGGTCGTGAACGTGACCCCGCCCCCACAGACTCCGCCGGACAGCGGGAGGAGGTCTTCCAAGAGGACCCACAAGGGCGAGTCCCACGTCGTCTTGCAGATCGAGTCGCCTTCTAGGACTCCTTCCAGGGCGGAATCTTGCCAGCCGTCGCTGAGGTGGTCGACAAGCTTGTGCCCTTCACGGGGCATAAGTCATAGCAGCATGGCCAACGAGAAGTGGTGTTAGTTGAGAGGAGTGCCAGCAGGCGATTTTTTACACTTCTTCGAGTCGAGTTTGAACGTTTAGTTTTGAATAATTTAGAGCAAGATTTGAATTACAAATATTTCAAGTTGAGTTTTTTGTAATATATGTTTGTATGAACCTTAAACACAATTTTATAAGAACTATAGTTTTTTATTTAAATTTTGACTTAAATAATTTGGATTTCTAACTAAATTCTATATACTTGCGTAAGTTATTTAATATAAATCTATTTTTTTTACAACCATCTTTGTTTCCGTCCTGTGGTCAGTTTTTTATTCAAGCCATATATTTTCCACCACCGGCTTTCTAGGACTGTCGTAGCTTCATATCCTTTATAATATAGCTTAAGACTAGGACGAGCACAACATCCAGTCCCCAGGCGCATTAAATCCATCACAAAGAAACAGTAAACACACATTTCACCGATGACAAATTTTTCGGCCATGCCAGGAATCGAACCCAGGATCCTTAGCTTTGTAGACAGATAGACTACTTAGCGGGCTAAGTTGTTGGCTATATAATATATGTATGTTAGATTTATATTAAACAGGAAATTTCAAGTTGAAGCAAATAGCGTGAAAGTTAGTATAAAAAGTAGTTATTTGAAAACTGGAAACCAGTGATACCATAATGGCAGAAATATTAATATTACTATCGTATAAAAACCTTCTTAGTCTGTTTAGTTACTCATGGAAGGAGAAATTATACATTAATCCATTAGTGAAGTATTATCGGAAATTTTTAACGACTCTTTGACCAATAATTATCAATCAAAACCTATTCATTATTATTATTATTATTATTATTATTATTATTATTATTATCACCGCGTCTTACTACCCGTTCAGGTTATATGCTCTTACGCTAATGTGTAATGGTAGGGTGATTGTGAGATGAAATGGAGGACCTACAGTTTAACGTGGGATCCGAACCACGGTGGAGACCTGGGCATTCCACACATTCACAAGATGTCTTGTCAGAGGTGAAGGAAGGGTTTGGCAATCAGTGCCGGGACCGAGGATTGAACCCCGGACCTCCCATCACAGAAGTCCGACACCTCACCCCCTAGAACGCCAGGTCACCACCTATTCATTAAAGTTGAGTCAAATCCACTAATTATACAAATCCAAATATCCAAAATATTTACCTTCGAAAACCAAATCGTGGAAAAAAGAGGAAATATAATATATTAATATAAAATACAGATATTAACTAAATGTCAACATTCATCCAGTTAAGTGTTAAATTACTGGTCTGGGGTCTGGTTGTTAAGTTCATACTCTTTATTATAATTGTTCTGAACCGCCAATGATCAGTAATAGAACTATAAAACAAATTACACTTAAATTTGGTGGTTGGGGAGGGAAGAGGGGGGGGGGG
>CABEEJ010004877.1:21896-35518 GCA_901482245.1 Timema douglasi
TTTACAATGAAAAGAAGAACACAGTTCACACTTTACACTGCTGCCAATGGACAAAGAGGTAATGGATGTCTCTTAAAGAAAATTGATCGTCACCGCCCAATCCCCCGACCCGGGTTTCATTCTATCGAAACTCATCAGGAAGGAGTGTGAAACGCGCAAACGTAACTTCCTAAAAGAGGAAACCAGAAAACACAAAAGGGAAGAAAAAGGAAAATGGTAAAGAATAATAGAACACATAGATAGGAACATGTAAAAGGTATAACAAAAAGGACAAACACAGGAAAAGGACATTGGATGCGAATATATAATGATATAACTCTATAAGGAAAACCTCTTTTCATGTTATAATATGTAAACAAAGGAGAAATGGCGACAATATTGGATCAAACATTCAAAAGAGGAGAGAAGCGCAAGGCTTACACACTTACCATAAATTAATTATTTTAGCTTTCAAAATTTTTTATTGGTGAAGCTTCCCAAAATTGTCAAAAGCCAGAATTTTTGGTTCGAAGGTTTAAAGACGAAGCTGATATGTGTTTTGAAAGCCCAAGTCAAAAGTTTGTAAGCTTTACACTTCCCCCCTTGGGAGTCCGGAGAGTTCGCCACAAAATTTCACTGACACGGCCTCACGATGACGACGCACTTGACGTCTGGCAGAGTCGGGCTAGAAGACCCGTCATCTGGAGCAGCGAGTTGACACCATCGACTATTCTCAGGTGGGTGTGGCCTATTTCCTACAAACGGAACAAAGTTTTGATCACGGATGTGGCCAAGTTCACTTTTTCTATTATTATTTTTACTAGCACCGCGTCTTACTACCCGTTCGGGTTATACGCACTTACGCTAATGTGTAATGGTAGGGTGATTGTGAGATGAAATGGAGGACCTACAGTCTAACGTGGGATCCGAACCACGGTGGAGGCCTGGCATTCCCCACATTCACAAGATGTCTTGTCAGAGGTGAAGGAAGGGTTTGGTAATCAGATAAATCTNATTCCCCACATTCACAAGATGTCTTGTCAGAGGTGAAGGAAGGGTTTGGTAATCATATAAATCTGTGCCGGGACCAAGGATTGAACTCCGGACCCCCAGCACAGAGATCTGACACCTTACCCCTAGACCACCAGGTCACCAACTAAATAGTATAGAGCTGCTTAGCTGGCCGCATGGTCTAAGGCGCTACACACAGCAGGCGTCCTTTTTTAATAAATCTTGGAAGCATATATTCAAAAACCAAGGGATCGAATCGTTTTCAAAATACCTTCATGAACGCCAGTTTCAACATCGAATCCATTTCCGTGGTTTTGCAGACACGGAAAATATTTCCTATGATGTCTTCCGCCGCGTAGCCGAGCTTCCACATGTGGCCGATTATCTAAAAAAATAATATATATTAGGGAAAAGACCTTTAAGGATAGTTGAGAAAATATTTTGAAATTGTTAATAATTTGTTTTAGAGCTCCAATATTTGCGGTTTAGACTCAGCATGATTATAGGACGAACTTAAGGACCAGTAATTTAACACTTAACTGAATGTACAAATGTTATAATGACTGGATTACCAGGAATTTTTTTTTTTAACATTTAGTTATCGTTTGTATTCTTTATTATTGTTATATTCCTATTTCTTCTTTTGTTAGTCATAAAAAAAAAATACCCACTCCGGTGGTCGCATGGTCTAATGCGTCATTCTAGAGTGGCCTGTCAATGACATGAAAATTGAGGCTCAAATCCTAGCCGAGTGGATTATCCCTCTCCCTGCACACAAATGCGGGTACAATTCCTCTAAATTCAACCTTTCTTATTTCTAGAACATTAGCGTAATTAGTAAATATGAGCTCAACCCCAAACAGGGGACAGGCAGAAGTGGAGGGGAAAAAAAATGAATCATAAAATAGTCGGGGGATTGGGCGGTGACGATCGATTTCCTTAAAGAGGCGGTCATTACCTGTCTGTCCGGTGACACCAGTGTAAAGTGTGAACTGTGTTCTTATTTTGTTTGTTCCCTGTTATATGTTTCTATCCACCTTTCCTGTACCTTCTTACAAATATACTACAGTTACCCCATTAAATGAAAAGAGGTTTTCGTAATAAAGATAAAAAAAGAAAAGTTGCCAACCTTGTAAGCTTTGTCTAGATCCCCTTCGACGCAATGAAGCAGCATTTCTTTTATCAGCAGTGGGTGAGGCTCATCACACACCTAGAAAGAATATTAAAAACACCTTAAATTTGGCTGCCACCACTTTTTAAAGATACAAAAATTGCTTGTGTTTAAATCACAGATTAATATTCAAATGACCGAAATCTAAAATAATCAGATAACACAATATATATTATATTATTATACCTTGAAGACGTTCTCGCTGTTTACGTGTCCGAAACCGTTGTGGGTGGACTGCAAGTTGTTTAGGGCCTGTCTCATGTCCCCCTGAGACGTGAACACGACGGCTTCGAGACCGTCCTCTGTGTAGGAGACCTGCAAACGTCCATCGATGAGGAAAATACACTTGTCTCATTAAAGACTAAATAAAAATATTCGAGATTTCAAATCCAAATTTGGAAGAAGGTACAGGAAAGGTGGATAGAAACATATAAAAGGGGGACAAACACAATATGGCCGTTACATTGAAAAGAAGAACACAGTTCACACTTTACACTGCTGCCAATGGACAAAGAAGGTAATGGATGTCTCTTAAAGAAAATTGATCGTCACCGCCCAATCCCCCGACCCGGGTTTCATTCTATCGGAACTCATCAATTGCCTCATAAAGCGAAAAGAGGTTTTCCTTATAGAAACAAATCCAAATTTGAATCTTGTTAGGTTTTTAATTATATCAATTTGTTCCCAGCCTGTGGTCAGTTTTTTACTCAAGCCATATATTCTCCACTGCCAGATTGTTAGACCTGTCATAGCTTCATTTGGCTTATAATATAACTTTAGACTAGGACAGGCACAACATCCAGTCCCCGGCCGTCAATTCATCACTGGGAAACCTACATTAGGTTTTTCGACCATACCGGGAATCAAACCCAGGGCCATTAGCTCGGTAGACAGATATGCAACCGATTGAGCTAAACTGTCGGATCGAAGCCTTTTTGTTATAGCAAAGCGACGAATCTCTCCCCGTTATATGTTTGTATCCACCTTTCCTGTACCTTCTTCCAAATATAATACAATTACCTCATAAAGCGAAAAGAGGTTTTCATCATAAATATGTATATATTAGGGGTAAGGTGTCAGAGACTTCTATGCTGGCGGCCGGGGTTCAATCCTCGGCCCCGGCACTGATTTATCAGATCGCCAAACCCTTCCTTCACCTCTGACAAGACATCTTGTGAATGTGGGGAATATCAGGCCTCCACCGTGGTTCGGATCCCACGTTAAACTGTAGGTCCTCCAATTTCATCTCACAATCACCCTACCATTGCACATTAGCGTAAGTGCATACTATAGTCCGGACGGGTAGTAAGACGCGATGTTAATAATAATAATAATAATAATAATAATAATAATAATATATTTGTAATGTGCATAACAGCTCACAATGGAAATAAACGAACCTAAATTGATTATTTTAGCTGTCAATATCTTTATTTCGAAAGCGAAATCGATGTTGGTTTCGAAGTCAAGTCGAAGTTTGAAAGCTTTGTACACCTCTACTCCAAATGTGTATTCTTCAATTTACCGAATCAACATATCCACAACCTCTTCCCCGCCCCCCTAACAAAACTCGTGCCCGGCGACCAAAGACTCGGTCGCGAGAACGGCCGCTCCACCGTGTAAGACGGGAAATTCCACTCGCCTGTTCCTTCTGGCACACCTCGATGACCTTGGCCAGAATCTGCGCGTCGGAGAGGCGGCCGTACCTCAGCATGGCGCAGCGGGATTGTATGGGTTCGATGATCTTGTCGCTGTTGTTGCAGGCCAGGGCGAACCTTGTGGTGTTACTGAACAGCTCCATGGTCCTCCTCAGGGCCTGCTGGGCCCCGTCCGTCATGCTGAAATATAGCTCATTTAACTGTAGTCATTTTTATTATCAAATTTCTTTTTTTTTAAATTGTTCTCTCGACTCCATCATTTTACATTAGCAGTAACATTATCATCCCCGCGTCTTACTACCCATTCGGACTATAGTACGCACTTACACTAATGTGTAATGGTAGGGTGATTGTGAGATGAAATGGAGGACCTACAGTTTAACGTGGAATCCGAACCACGGTGGAGGGCTTGGCATTCTCACACATTCACAAGTTATAATTAATAAAAAAAAACGCAAGCACACCTGTCGGCCTCGTCCAGAATGACGATCTTGTGGCGGCCGTGTGGTAAGGTCACTTTCTGCTGGGCGAACATCTTGATCTTGGTGCGGACAACCTCGATACCCCTCTCGCTCGAGGCGTTCAGCTCCAGCACGGCCGAGTTGAACGCCGGGCCCAGCATGATGCGGGCGAGGCAGAGGATCGTCGTGGTCTTGCCGACGCCCGGGGGTCCCTGCAGTCATGACAACGTTATCGACAAGTGCACCGAAAATATCTCACCTGGTAAACTTTCGAAATTAAGATACAGCATCACAAACACCCGTTCAGGTTCAGGTTATGCGCTCACGTACTAGTCTAATATGAATGTGGAGGATTGATTTTAGATGTGGAGTCGGAATCAAGGGGTGCGGGGGTTAATCATAATCCCACCCTATATTTATGTTGACGAATCAGAGCTTATCGGAAAAACACTTACCGATAGAATTATATTAGGAACGTTCCCGTGTTTGGCAAACTCCTCCAGCCTTTCCACCGTATTTTCGTTTCCCACGATGTCTCGGAAAGTTTGGGGTCTGTATTTCTCTATCCTGGAAAAAGTAAGAAAAATTCAAAATTAATCCCAGGTTCATATATTATTATTAGCACCGCGTCTTACTACCCATCCGGGTTATACGCACTTACGCTAATGTGTAATGGTAGGGTGATTGTGAGATGAAATGGAGGACCTACAGTTTAACGTGGAATCCGAACCACGGTGGGAGGCCTGGCATTCCCACACATTCACAAGATGTCTTGTCAGAGGTGAAGGAAGGGTTTGGTAATCTGATAAATCTGTGCCGGGACCGAGGATTAAACCCCGGACCCCAGCACTGAAGTCCGACACCTTACCCCCTAGACCACCAGCATTATAAAGAATTTGTCTGTACACCATATACAAATTCCGACACATTAGCTCGGTCAATACTGTGATTTGTCCACTGAAAACAGGGAATTGCCAGGGAATTTTATTAAATATCTGGAATTTTTACATTTTGTTTATAAGAATCCTCATATTTTGATTCACAACTCCCCTGGAATCACTTTCACACCATTGTCCCTGTTGAGTAGACATTATCACTTCTCAAGCTCAACGAGTGAATTTTGTGTCTTTTCAACCCTCCTGCCACGTGTCTTTAGCCAATGTTGAGTCACGGTTAAATTCACATGTGCGAAATTTGATTAGGCCTACATTTTAAGTAGAAGGAACTAAGAATGACTGTCTCACAACTATTTTAAATCATTCTTCCTTGAGGTAATCTTTTAATGGCTCATCTCAATACAATTTTACTGAAATCTATTTTTAACTTAAAATAGTCCACTCTCCCTCCACACAAATGCGGGTTCACTTCCTCTAATTCAACCTCCCCCATTCCTAATCCACTATAGTAATTAGTACTTAAAGCGTATAACCCGAACGGGTAGTAAGACGCGGTGCTAAATAATAATAATTATAATGTGTATGTATCTAGAAAAAAAAACACTATATTAATTTGTGATCTTAAAAAATGATTTTCATAATATACTTAAATATACTTATCTGGAAAAAAAAAGTAAATTGGATTGGGAAAAGTCGGGGAATTTAAAAATATAGTTTGGCCGGACACCCTGTAAGGGCACTGGGTTCGATTCCCGGCATTGACGAAAATTTATAATTGGTTTACCCTTTCACAGGGATGGATTAATGGCCAGGGGACTGGATGTTGTGTTTGTCCTAGTCTTTAAGTTATATTATAAGACATATGAAGCTACGACAGGTCCAGCCAGCCGGGGGTGGAGAATATATGACTCTAATAAAAAAACTGACCACAGGACGGAAAAGTCATGGATGTACAAAAAAATAATGAAGTAGGCCTAATAAATAGCTTATGTTGATGTCGCTTGCAACACGATTGGCTATCTAGAACATGTTATACGTTCACTTAACGTGATTATTCTCCCTGGAAAACTCTTTAAGTAAAAGTGAACATTAAGTGAACTCTAAGATCATGATCCCACCGTAAAGGTTCACTTTGACGTAAAGAAACTATCGTGCGGTCGATACTTACGTAACATAATTTAACAACTCGAGCAAAACACGGAGAATAAGGTGTAACAAACAAGAAGACACGAAGTTTCAGAGATCGTGGAACACGAAAAAATAAATATTACCGAAAGATTCTTCAGGATGACCATAAAAAAAAAAAAAATCTGTATTGACGTTTCCCGCAGTATTATTGGTTGACAGGACCAAGTGGTACACTTTGAAGTGATGGTCATAAGCCTGCGCTTATTACACATTCTATATGAACCTGGGGGAGACCTGGTGGTCCAGGGGTAAGGTGTCAGACTTCTGTGCTGGGGTCCGGGGTTCAATCCTCGGTCCCGGCACAGATTTATCTGATTACCAAACCCTTCCTTCACCTCTGACAAGACATCTTGTGAATGTGTGGAATGCCAGGCCTCCACCGTGGTTCGGATCCCACGTTAAACTGTAGGTCCTTCATTTCATCTCACAATCACCCTACCATCACACATTAGCTTAAGTGTGTAAAACCCAAACAGGTAGTAAGACGCGGTGCTAATAATAATAATTCAGTATGCTACATTTATATTTTCCGCATCTTGAGCTCTCAAATGTCGTCCTCTTGTAACAAATTATTTTGTACATCCAGTCAAGCTTATATTACAAGTATTTGCAAATTAATCAGCCCTAAATACTCGAGTTTCATTTTAGTGAACAATTTTTTCAAACATTCCATAATCATTGTCTGTGTTTTGTTAAGAGTTTGGTTACGTTTCATGAATCCTGATATTACACACAAGTTTCTTCAAGTTGAATTGATTATGGGCCCAACATAAAATACCCATTTTTTTTAGTGACATTTGTTTGTCAAAGTTGCTACAGTCCGACAGGTACTCTGTGACTAGTTGGATTTATTTTTTGATTTCTTTTTCCCTTTCTAAATGATGCGCCGTAATTTTTTAGCAAGTAAAATGTATGATAATGTAGTAATATTTTGTTTGATAAAAAAAAAGTTTCTAAATTCTGTGTATAATCCCAAAAAATAAGAGGAGAATCATTATAGTATGTAGCTTAGACATTAAATGAACATTAAGCACCATCTCAAGTGTCCTTATCTGTAATCACGTGACAGCGCCAACAAACAAGAAAGTCGGAAACGTCCAATTAAACATTTCAAAAGGAATTTCCCTTGAGCTAGGTGCAAGCAGACAATATCTCAGCTGAACAATTATTAACATATTTTGATTAAAAAAAAAAGTCCGGGATAGGCCACATTTGAATGGTAGGTTAAGTGCAGTCACAAAAAAATATATTTAAAACATGAGATAGTTATGTGCGATTGCTATCATGCCATTGGTTCTTTGAATTCTATGCGCGCGCGCACGCTTACTTAGTCCTTAGTAGACCATATCAACGAGCACTTGAAAAATTGAGTCAACTTCTACAAGTGAACAGGAATTAGAATTAACGGCTTTTTAGAGTATAGACAGTGAAATTTGTTAGTGGAGTCGATCTCTTTCGGAGTTTGTAGACCCGGCTATAGGTACGTGAATGTTAAATTGATCGTGATGCAAGCATAAATTAACAAAGATTTAATTAGTTTACTTTCTTCACCTAGTATATCTATATTTTTATTTTAATATTCAATGAACCCGTAATAAGAAAGAAAAGGTCCCATTATTTCACAAACCTGATTAAAGCATATACATCGCCCTAAGATATTGTCTAGTACCATTATTATATAGCATACGTATGATTTATTGCAGCCTAGATTACCATGGAGAATTATGGTGTTTTGGTTTCGAAGAAGGTCCAGCCGATGATTTATCTTTTAGTGATGAAGAATCTGTTGATTCCTCTTCATCAATCAACATACATTCAACTTCTTCCGACATTTTGTAATGACTGAAAATTTGGCGGTAAATCAGTTTAGCCAACATTACACAGATGTAATATTCAATTCCTACGAAAAAAAATAACTAAGCTCTAGTTTTTAATTTTCATAGATATATTAATTTAGAACTCCACTTATTTTATCCTTAAAACTCAATAAAATTAAAAAATTAGAAATAAATAATTCCTTCTAAGTACCGTGCTTAGACGTTGATGGCGCTAGTTACAGCGCATGAGATGCCGATGTGGCATCGTATTGAAACTCTTTCATGTTACAGTTCAGTACCTACTAGCGCATTGATCTCTATATTATAATGATTAGATATAAACACACCCATTGCAAAGGATCAAAGCGTACTCCCAACATTTACATCTGCTTGATTGTGAGGGGACATATTTAATAGTTTCTTTCAATTTTATTTTGCGAAAATATGTCTCTGGTAAATAAAACAGAAACATAGTGAATTATTTCATCACGCTTGGCTCAAGAAACCTTTGAACTAAAGAATATACAATTCAGTTTCATAGGTAGTATTGTACGAATACTAATAAAATCTTTAATATAATACCAAATTTAGCTATCATCCATGTTATTAACATTCTGCCAAGACTACAATATATTTAAAGTTTGCGATTAGATTTTATATTGGTTTCAGAAATTATATTACTTTGAAATTTCGGTAACTATAATAAAATAAGGTAGCGTAAAACTTAATTACATTACTTTTAAAGACAAAGATTTTGTAGTAGTCTTACGTTCAAACTGTCATTTAGATTATAGGTTTGTAGGAAGTATTGGGCCTACTATATTACAAGGGAATGTCTGCTACCATGCAACTTTAAATATATTGTCGGGTGTACTGAGGAATTTTTCCATAAATGGCTTTACACTCTGCTTCTACATGTAAATGTGGGTAAATTTCCTTTTAATTTGACCTTCTTCATCACTGGCACACAAGCGTAATTAGTACATGTGTGTACAAAATGAACGTATAGTAGGACGTGGTGCTGATTTCTATACTTTTTATTTGAATGAAACAGTAAAGGAAAAAGGTTGAGATGGTATGGGCATGCCATGGGATTTTGGAGAACACGAGCTAATAGTTAAAGAGCAAGAATGAGAGGGTATGGTCATGTAATTAGGATGTTGGAGTACATGAGATAGTAAAGGAAACAAGACTGAGATGGTATAGTCATGTAATGAGGATGTTGGAGTACATGAGATAGTAGAGGAAGCAAGACTGAGATGGTAGGGTCATGTAATGAGGATGTTGGAGTACATGAGATAGTAGAGGAAGCAAGACTGAGTTGGTATGGTCATGTAATGAGGATGTTGGGGTATATGAGATAGTAGAGGAAGCAAGGCTGAGATGGTATGGATGGATGATAACTAAATTTGGTATTATATAAAGATTTTATTAGTATTCGTACAATACTACCTATGAAACTGAATTGTATATTCTTTATTTCAAAGGTTTCTTGAGCCAAACGTGATAAAAATAATTCACTATTTTTCTGTAATGAGGGTGTTGGAGTACATGAGATAGTAGAGGAAGCAAGGCTGAGGTTGTATGAGCATGTAATGAGGATGTTGGGGTACATGAGATAGTAGAGGAAGCAAGGCTGAGGTTGTATGAGCATGTAATGAGGATGGGAAAAGAGAGGATGCTGAAGGTAATGATGGAAATGAAATATGTAGTAAAAAGACCTGAAGGGAGTCTATGAAATAGCTGGGAGTAGCAGAGTACAGAAAGTGGAAAAGCTAGAGGATAATAACGGAGGAACCAATTTAAGGAAGAAGATGGAAGCATTTAACTAAACTGACTTGGCCACAGGGTGTAAACAGTTGATGATGATTTGAGAATTCCGAATGGGACTATAAAAAATTAATTTCACATAGCTATGAGGATACTATTTAGTCTTATAGTTTAAGAGAAAATAATATACTTGAGTTTTACTCTATAGTGTAGGTCTAATAATGATAACAGGTAAACAGTTTCTAAACGATTTTAATAAAATTAATACATTTATACATTTTTCAAAGTAATTACAATTGCATAGTAACAAGGAGGATTGATTAATCTCAGTAATTAAACCATAGATTAAAGATCATGATTTAAACCTTAGCCACTCTCAACAAATTATTATAGTCAATAATTTATATAAATTATATTTAAAAAAAGAAGAGACTATACAATTTAGTTTTCACAAAATAAGAAATAATTATTTAAACTTTAGTCACTGAAAACGACCGGTACTTATAAAATAAATTATATATTCATCCTACTGCTTAAATCATTAAAAATATAAACAAAACCACATTTTTTAAACTACCGTATCCAAAACATATTTTCCCCTTAAAATTAATAGACCAGGTGTATAGACAGGGTGACAAATAAACAAGTCCTAAGAAGAGCGGGTGAGAAGAGAACCATTTTGGATGTGATTTTCCGGAACAAAGCATAATGTATCGGACACATCCTTAGGAGGAACTGTCTTCTGCACGGCGTCATAGGAGGAAAGGTTGAGGGAAAGAGGAGCTTAGGAAGAAGGCAGAGAACAGGGTGCATTGGCGGTCTAAATTCACTGATAAAAGGAATGGACCTGCCGTAAAAGCTGAACACTTAATAATAATAACAAGAATAAGAATAATAATTTTTATTTGTGTGTTTGTCGCTATTTTATGGTAAATATTTGTTCATCAACAAAAATAAAATCTGAAATATTAATTATATTTATGTTGCTAAACTGTTGGAAAGTTATATTCAAAATATTCTCATCATGATAAATGCCCAAATTATTTATGATAAATTTATACATTTTAATAAAGAGCTTATTTGTACGTTGCATAAGCTGTTAAAAGTGTTAAATATT
Organism: Timema douglasi; assembly: GCA_901482245.1. NCBI lineage: Eukaryota > Metazoa > Arthropoda > Insecta > Phasmatodea > Timematidae > Timema > Timema douglasi. The sequence goes on from CABEEJ010004877.1 coordinate 32,965, forward strand.
TTCAGTTACTATATTTTATGTTATTTTATCCACAACCATGATACATCCCTCTTAATTCTTTGTTTGTTTTACGATATTATAATCCATACAATCATGTTTTCTTCACATGATTATAATATAAATCCAGTTAAATTTCTTGATGTTCCCTTCCGGAGGATGGGCACAACGTTCACTTGTTTCTGGGGGTCAATCCCATCCAAAATCCTCCCTCGGGTCCGACGTTGAATCCTTTTCTACTGAGGCGGATTGGTATCGGTGTCCTGTCAGTGACCTTTAGGTTGAATCTGGCCAAAAGATGTATAAGCGCCACCTTGGTTTCCATTAGAGCAAATCGGTTACCTGAAAACATACAATAGCCAGGTTTAGTCTATAAAAAAACATATGACGGCCATTTTGGTTACATTTTACTATACATATTTAGATTTGGAGACATATACAATAGCCAGGTTTCATCAATTAAAAACATATGACGGCCATTTTGGTTACATTTTATTATACATATTTAGATTTAGACATATACAATAGCCAGGTAGCTTCGGTAGCTGCATTTTCTAAGGAAAACATATGGCCTAATTATTATTTTTATAAACGCTGTATTAATTGAACTTAAAACACGAGATTTTTCAACTATTTTTTTCAACAGTGATTGATTCCCAAAGTTACTAAGTTTGCTCACCATAAACATGAAATGTTTGGCAGCACACGAGTGTGTAAACAGTGGTTATGTTCTTATGAAAAGGGGGAGGGGGAGAACCGGCCCTAAATCCTCGCCTACAGATGCCGTATCCGTTAGGTTTGTAGTACCTAGTAAGAGATAGACTTCACACTAAAAGATTGCGCTGTCTACAGAGTCCTTATCACTTAATTCCTTAGTCCTTATCACTCCGTAGAAGTCGACTCAACTTTAATTTTCTAAAGCCCCGTCGACACAGTACGTATGCTCCTCATCCTTTTAAGTCCTTAAGTCCTTAGAAACGGACATCACGTCTCCACGGTCCGTACTCTTTATCACGTGACTGTGCCAACCAATGAGAAAGTTGTAAACAACGTGCGGGATTGGCCTGATGTAATGAGGGTGGTTTCCCCTAAACAATTTTACACTCTTCATCCATGTAAATGAGGATACAAACGCTCTAAATTAAACCTTTCTCATCTTTAAAACATTACAGGGTAATATATATATATATATATACCAGTCGGTAGTATGTGTGTCTACTGAGCTAAAGGTCATGGGTTCGATTCCCTGCATGGTCTACTTAATGTATCATTGGTGGAATGTGGGTTTACCCTTTCACGGTGATGAATTAACAGCCTAAGGACGGAGTGGTGTGCCTGTCCTAGTCTTAAGTTATAGTATAATACATATGTAGCTACGACTGGTCTAACAAGCCGATAGTGGAGAATATATGTCTTGAATAGAAAACTTACCACAGACCGGAAACAGAAATGGATGTGAATAGTTAAATAAACTTACCGATACATGATCTGGGGCCGAGACCGAACGGGAGATACGTGAAAGGTTTAATGTTCTTCTTGTTCTCCTCACTAAATCTCTCGGGGTCGAACCTTTCCGGGTCCGGGAAATAGTCCTCGTCCCTGTGGAGACAGTAGATAGGTATCCACGCCAGGTCACCTTTGTTGAAAGTGATAGCGGGCTGGTCGTCGCTAGCGGGGATCGAAAAGGGCTTCTCGCACACCCTGTCCACGGCGATCACCGGCGGGTACAGCCTCAAGGACTCTGTTAAGAACAAGAGCGTGCGTCACGCCCCAATCAACTCAGTGACAAGAGTCGGATAGAACTAGTACACTTACACCAACACTATTGCACGTGGACACAGACAAGTAACAAACAAACTCTCAACCTTACACAGGTTTTGCCGCGCTCTTTTTTGGCCAGCTTGATTCCTTTAACACTAGGCTTCGCTAGTGTCCCCACTGGATGATGATAGGACTAACTGCAGCGATCCTAGCGGTGAAGGACTCAAGCTGCCAAAAGGAGCGCAACCAATTTAGACTGGAGGTTGAGTGTTTAGGAATATTATTTGTCTGTACGCGTGGATAATTTCTGATTAATAGAGATAAAGAGTTTATAGAAGTTCCTAAAACAGAACCTTGTTGGCATATTAAATGACATTAGGTTGAAAACTGCATTTAAAAGGCCGTTTTTTTTTACCATTTTAGAAAGGATTCACAGCAAAGCACTGTGCACAAATCTTCATTTTGTTGTAACAGGGACATACTATAGTTATTAACAAGAAACTTTGTCCCTTTGTCCCCCTTCATCAACTACAAGTGATGGCGTTGGCATACGGGCTTTCAGGCCCGGCCCCCTAGGGTTCTGGGCCATTGGGCCTCGGCCCTTGGGGTCCTGGGTTTGCGGGCCCGGGCCTCGCTGGTCGTTTGGTGAGCCGTTTTAGAGCTCCAGTGCTAGCCTGGACAGTTTGTGCATGTACTAGAACATGGGCACCTCCGCTCGTACGCACGAGTGGTGGGGAATTACTTTCTCACGCGCAATGGGTGTAATCCCATTCCCCTACACACGGGAAAGAGTGGA
>CABEEJ010004877.1:35563-57531 GCA_901482245.1 Timema douglasi
GAGTGGAAGTAAATAGCTCCAGGTACCACCCTGGAAAGGCGGGAGGCACGAGTCCCTAGTGCTGGTCACACCAGTGTATACTGGTAGGGAAGGAAGAGTTAATTCTCGCCTCCCCTAGTAGCCAGCCTGACCCAGATCTTCTCACCCATCGGGGTAAGGGGGTTGGAGTATAATTATTAGGTATCAACCTAGAAACTTCCCCGGGCCTGGATGTCCAGGGGTGCTTGACTCACCAATGAGCCGGCGTATTTGGTCATAGCACGTTAAATAGGAATGTCACCTTTCATCACCACGGGAAATGTCGAGAATCGTTGAAATACTAATGCACTGCACACATTTCTGTTCTTTTCCTTTCCCTTTTTACTCCCAAACCTCTTACCTTGAATGATTGCACTATGACCCTGACTTATAAGTTACACCATAGTGGAACCAAGCAAGGTAGCAGACTTACCTTGACTTATTACACTATGACCCTGTCTTATAAGCTATACCATGGTGGAACCAAGCAAGGTATACTCTCTTCCTAACCTGAGATGATCATATCAAGGTACTTCATAGAATGGACCGTCTCGTAGGTGACTTCATCATCGAACACGAGGTCTATCTCTGCCTGTAGTCGATCTTGGACATCTTCGTTCAGGGCCAGAAAGTATGAAGCGAAACAGAGCAGAGTCGAGGCTGTGTCGAACCCGGCGAGGAAGAAAACCGTCGCTTGCGCTGTGATGTCTTCATCTGTGAGGTCTGTGTGGGGGAAAATAATTTAAATAAGAGACATAGTGTTGTGATTATAGCCTGACATTTATAGCTGTCATATCAGCCCCCTTTATTAATAACGGACTGTAGTTTCGTGAAGACCACAATGTGGAGTAAATACAGGACATCAGGGTCAATGTGAAATGGACCTACTCCTACCGATTCTTGACATCTCTGGTATAACATCAACTATAATAGTTGTTCTATTTAAGATGGTATGGAAGGCAATGCAAAAAAAGGTCAGTGTTTTTTTTTGCAGTTATTATGGAAAAACTTTTATTTTTTGACAGAATAAAAAAAAATGCTCCTGTATAAACATAGAATTAAATTTTCTTCACCTGGTGATGTCAACAGTTGTCAAGGGTGTTTTTGAATTTAATTACAACTTTACCCCTTGATTTAAAAAAAAAAGTTTTTCATATAATGCTCATGACAGATATTCAACAATTCTTGATATCAACATGTGAGGAAACTTAAACTATTTATTTCTATTGAAGAAATATTTTATTTATTTTATATAAACAATGTTTTGCGATAAAAACTGCAAAAAAAAAATCTATCTTTTCTCGCGTCCCCTTCTATCTCACCTTGTCTTTGTCAATACCAACCTAGTTTGGCTGTTTTCCCCCCGTTGACGCCATCAGAAACTCTCTCTTTCCTCGCCTCCATCAGCAGGTGGATCATATCCGGACGGACAATACCTTCCCTCTCACGGGTCCTCAAAGTGTCCTTGACGAGGGAGTGGATGAACTTGCTGACTTCTAGCGGCGTGAACGGGATTCGGAGGAACTATGTGGACCAAGTTATTCATTAATATACGGACCGTGTTTATGGCGCTAGTGAGGAGGCGTGAAGCGCCGATGTGGCAAAGTTTGGAAGCTTAAGATTTTAGTAAATATACAACACTATGTCAAATATATATATAGGATTAAATATACAGCATGTTAGATATTGACAGGATTAAATGAATTAATGAATTAAATTTACCTTTGCTTATTCTGTAAGATAATAAGTTTAACTGGAATTATTCTACTATGATGCAGATTTTAATAAAGGGCCATGGTGTAATCAGTCAAGGTAAGACTGCTACCTTGCTTGGTTCTACTATGGTGTAGTTTATAAGATAGTCATAGTGTAATCAGTCAAGGTAAGACTGCTGACTTGCTTGGTTCCACTATGGTGTAGCTTATAAGATAGTCATAGTGTAATCAGTCAAGGTAAGACACGGTAAGGGAGGTGAACACGAGAAGAGGCTTACCTTCATCAATCCACTGCACAGGGTATATCCCATGAATATTAGACTGCGCAGTCCTTCAAAGTTAGTTAGCCCCTTTCCCGCCAGGTAGAACTCGTTGTTCGGATTCTTGAGGGAATCTACGGTGACCCCGAAGGCCGTCGAGGCAATCACGTCGTTTGTGAATCTCGTGAACAGATCTTTCATCTCTATGGAGTGGACGTCTTTATCTATGTGACCATCACAAAATAAAACCAGCAAGTTCCGTTTTAATATCAATATGACTGGGAGACCAAATCTCCATCGGAAGTCCCCCTCTCCCCCTTTTCAAACGGTTTTCCACTCTCCTTTCACGCAAATGTGGACACATTAATTCTAAATTTAAACTCCTTAATCCCTAAAACCCTTAACGTAATTAGTAAATAAGCGTATGAGATAATGAAGATTTGGTAAAGGGTTTGATTTTAAGCATTTAAATCATTATTCAGAATCCAGCCGGGAGTCGAACCCAGAACCCTCAGCTAAGTAGACAGACCCGCTACTGACTGAGCCAAGGAGTTGGACCTAAGAAAGAAAATAGATTGTGATATTTTTATTTCCGACATTGTGACTATATGAGTTTATAGTTTTCAAATAACTCGCTTCTTAAAAAAATAAAATAATTTAGACTCTAACTTGGTTGTAACTAGATCGAAAATATTATTATTATTATTATTATTATTAGCACCACGTCTTACTAACCCTTCGGGTTATACGCACTTACGCTAATGTGTAACGGTAGGGTGATTGTGAGATGAAATGGAGGACCTACAGTTTAACGTGGGATCCGAACCACGTTGGAGGCCTGGCATTCCCCACATTCACAAGATGTCTTGTCAGAGGTGAAGGAAGGGTTTGGTAATCAGATAAATCTATGCCGGGACCGAGGATTGAACCCCGGCCGCCAGCATAGAAGTCTGACACCTTAGTCGAAAATATTGAAATCACAGCATGTAATGAGGATGTTGGAGTACATGAGATAGTAGAGGAAGCCAGACTGAGATTGTATGAACATGTAATGAGGATGTTGGAGTAGATGAGATAGTAGAGGAAACAAGACTGAGATGGTATGGACATGTAATGAGGATGTTAGAATACATGAGATAGTAGAGGAGGCAAGAATGAGATGGTATGGGCATGTAATGAGGATGTTGGAGTACATGAGATAGTAGAGGAAGCAAGACTGAGATGGTATGGACATGTAATGAGGATGTTGGAGTACATGAGATAGTAGAGGAAGCAAGACTGAGATGGTATGGACATGTAATGAGGATGTTGGAGTACATGAGATAGTAGAGGAAACAAGACTGAGATGGTATGGACATGTAATGAGGATGTTAGAATACATGAGATAGTAGAGGAAGCAAGACTGAGATGGTATGGACATGTAATGAGCCAAGTTTAACGGTATTTATAATGCAATTATGTACTTACCTTGTTTATTATATGTCTCTTCCAAAAAGTCCCCCATCTGCTGGCCACATTTCGACAACAGAAGAAACATGTTCTTCATCTTACTGGAAGTGAAGGCCGGACTTAAGGTGGCTCTCATGTCACGCCAACGTTGTCCTGTGTATAGCGAGGTCAGAATTGAATGGCATCTAGATATTGATGGAGCTCTTGTAATGTGTATAGGGAGGTCAGAATTGAATGACATCTACATATAGGTAGAAACATACTCTTGTAATGTGTATAGCGAGGTCAGAATTGAATGGCATCTAGGTAGAAACATACTCTTGTAATGTGTATAGGGAGGTCAGAATTGAATGACATCTACATGTAGGTAGAAACATACTCTTGTAATGTGTATAGGGAGGTCAGAATTGAATGGCATCTACATATAGGTAGAAACATACTCTTGTAATGTGTATAGGGAGGTCAGAATTGAATGGCATCTAGGTATAGGTGGAACTCTTGTAATGTGTATAGGGAGGTCAGAATTGAATGGCATCTACATATAGGTAGAAACATACTCTTGTAATGTGTATAGGGAGGTCAGAATTGAATGACATCTAGGTATTGGTGGAACTCTTGTAATGTGTATAGAGAGGTCAAGATTAAATGGCATCTAGGTATAGGTAGCACATGTTCGCATGGCACTTAACTAACCACCTTAAAACAATCATCTTACTGTAAACGTAGATCTTACAACTGAAGCCCAAACTCATGTCCTTGTGCTTTCAGAAGGGAAACACGAAAACAAATTAAACAATCACCGACACTACAACCCACACCCTGATCTTTAGTTTCCCAGGTAACCTTACATCTAAAATCCCGGTTGATTGTTAATCTATACATCCCGGTTTATCGGGAGCTAGGTGTGTGAAGTGGTCTCACCTTTCAGGAAGAAAAGGTTCCCGGCGAACAGCGGGTCCACCTCAGGAGGTATAATGCTATAATGATCGACGAAATGGTCGAAGTCTTTGACAACGATCCTCTTGAGGAGTTCAGGGTCGTTGACGACGGTGATGGGTAGCGTCATCTGGAACATCCCGTTGACGCGGTGACCCTTGTGTTGACGGTACATCCCTAAGAGGACGTCGGCGAACGAGGCCCGCTTCAAGACCGCCTTCCCCATGTTTCCGAAGATGGGCCAGGGTTTGGTGTAAGGGAGGCCCTTCTTGGAGAAGAAGTCGTGGTTCCACGTGGCATAGGTATGGGCGGCCAACAGGAGGAGGCCCAGGATCAGTAGCCAATCGGAGTACGACCACACGACGTCCCAAACGCCCATCGCGGAGGGAGGTTAGTTTGATTTTCAGAACAAATCTTCACGTGTGTTTCTTCCTGAAGAATATGGCACGAGGTCAAGTTGGGATGAAGCAATAGCCATGTAGCGTACAGTTTAGAGCTAAACATAACCTTATCTGGCTGCTAGAACAGTTACTACAGTCCTATGGTCATAGGAAGGACCTTATCTGACAGCTAGAACAGTTACTACAGTCCAATGCTCGTAGGAAGAACCTTATCTGACAGCTAGAACAGTTACTACAGTCCAATGGTCATAGGAAGAACCTTATCTGACAGCTAGAACAGTTACTACAGTCCAATGTTCATAGGAAGAACCTTATCTGACAGCTAGAACAGTTACTACAGTCCAATGTTCATAGGAAGAACCTTATCTGACAGCTAGAACAGTTACTACAGTCCAATGTTCATAGGAAGAACCTTATCTGACAGCTAGAACAGTTACTACAGTCCAATGTTCATAGGAAGAACCTTATCTGACAGCTAGAACAGTTACTACAGTCCAATGTTCATAGGAAGAACCTTATCTGACAGCTAGAACAGTTACTACAGTCCAATGTTCATAGGAAGAACCTTATCTGACAGCTAGAACAGTTACTACAGTCCAATGTTCATAGGAAGAACCTTATCTGACAGCTAGAACAGTTACTACAGTCCAATGTTCATAGGAAGAACCTTATCTGACAGCTAGAACAGTTACTACAGTCCAATGTTCATAGGAAGAACCTTATCTGACAGCTAGAACAGTTACTACAGTCCAATGTTCATAGGAAGAACCTTATCTGACAGCTAGAACAGTTACTACAGTCCAATGTTCATAGGAAGAACCTTATCTGACAGCTAGAACAGTTACTACAGTCCAATGTTCATAGGAAGAACCTTATCTGACAGCTAGAACAGTTACTACAGTCCAATGTTCATAGGAAGAACCTTATCTGACAGCTAGAACAGTTACTACAGTCCAATGTTCATAGGAAGAACCTTATCTGACAGCTAGAACAGTTACTACAGTCCAATGTTCATAGGAAGAACCTTATCTGACAGCTAGAACAGTTACTACAGTCCAATGTTCATAGGAAGAACCTTATCTGACAGCTAGAACAGTTACTACAGTCCAATGTTCATAGGAAGAACCTTATCTGACAGCTAGAACAGTTACTACAGTCCAATGTTCATAGGAAGAACCTTATCTGACAGCTAGAACAGTTACTACAGTCCAATGTTCATAGGAAGAACCTTATCTGACAGCTAGAACAGTTACTACAGTCCAATGTTCATAGGAAGAACCTTATCTGACAGCTAGAACAGTTACTACAGTCCAATGTTCATAGGAAGAACCTTATCTGACAGCTAGAACAGTTACTACAGTCCAATGTTCATAGGAAGAACCTTATCTGACAGCTAGAACAGTTACTACAGTCCAATGTTCATAGGAAGAACCTTATCTGACAGCTAGAACAGTTACTACAGTCCAATGTTCATAGGAAGAACCTTATCTGACAGCTAGAACAGTTACTACAGTCCAATGTTCATAGGAAGAACCTTATCTGACAGCTAGAACAGTTACTACAGTCCAATGTTCATAGGAAGAACCTTATCTGACAGCTAGAACAGTTACTACAGTCCAATGTTCATAGGAAGAACCTTATCTGACAGCTAGAACAGTTACTACAGTCCAATGTTCATAGGAAGGACCTTATCTGACAGCTAGAACAGTTACTACAGTCCAATGTTCATAGGAAGGACCTTATCTGACAACTAGAAAGGTTAATTTATTATTGGAAACAGTAATGCCAACCCACGTGGTTATTTAATAAACACACATCAATTTGTGAGGATTAAATAATTTAGTTTTTTTGTTCAAGTATATTTGACTATACATTATTAAATATATAATTAATTTGTTACGATGATTAAAAACTTATTTCTAATAGTTTACTTATAATCGTTTTCAAACGGTTTTTTTTTCTTTTCTTTTTAAGCGTTTTAAATATGTATCACACCTTTAATAGCCTGATAAGTTTGTAAATTGATATAAGTTGTTTATAAATGGGGCTATAAGAGAAAGTTAACTTAAGTCCGTAGTTTTTAATTATAAAAGCTCCTTTGGTCAAAACGAATAAAATATCGCTTCGTCAGATAAATTTAGTTTTCTTAGAAATATTCACATTCTTGTATATCTGTAATTTATTAGAATACCATTTTAACAGAAACTTTTTAATTTAAGAGACAATTCCTGTTCAACTCCCGCGATTCTCATAATAAATAATCAAGAACTTTTGAGATTACAATATTTACATAATTAAACTAATCATATCTACTCAAGCCATATTTTTTTAGTTTAAAAGTCTATTGTTCTAAAAACTTCCTTTGCCTCTTTCTCAAAATCATAATTAAAATCGCAATAATTTAGTTCACGGATAAAATATTAATCAAAAGAGTGGAGTTCCAATGAATCAATATATATTAATCATTGAATTACATTAATAATAATGAAAATGAGTTTATTTTTGTCCTTGACCTGCGAAATATCTGTCTTAGAGAGGTTGATTCACTTACCACGAGATGTCTAGTTGATTAACTTCCCTACAGAGTCCTCTCGTTCAAACTGAGATCTTGTTATCCGTCTGTCAGATGCTATTACGAAGTCTAATCTCGGACAATCTCGCTGATAATATTGCGATAGTGTCGTCCCGCTGGACTTTGATCATGTGATTCTTCACAGCACGCCATCAAGCTGGGTTAACACGAATCACACAGGCCAAGGACATATGCACGTGTCTATTTCTTTTTGTGTTACCTATATAGAGAGGCGAGGCAATTCAAGGACTCGAACGAATAAATAAACACCTCTCTAATTAGTTATTGATGGGAGTCGGACTATTTTTTATTCCTGTACATCACAGACAGTGCTCATATTGTGCATAATTTGTCTCCATGAACATCTCATTGTGAAAACGTAAATTTTATAGATAATTAGTTGGTAATTTTTCTGTTTGTTTTTTTCCATTTTAGATTTTTAGGTCGTATTTTGCATAATTTTCCAACCATATAGAGGGATTTTTTGTTGTAATTTATATCAATTTTGCTTGAATAAGTTTAATTTAGAGGAAGCGTAACTGCATTTGCTTGAAAAAAGGACGGGAAAATCCATCAGTAGTCCCTACACCCGAACGGGATTTGAAACTCGATCCTTCATGGCAGCCTCACTTTATTGCGAGAGTTATTTTTTATGTTTATATTTATTAAACACACAGACAAAAATATTCATATGGTGTGATCCCTAGTGCTTCCATTACATATACCGAATACATTGGCATCTACATTGGTGACCTGGTGGTGTTGGGGGTCCGGGGTTCGATCCTCGGTCCCGGCACAGATTTATCTGATTACCAAACCCTTCCTTCACCTCTGACAAGACATCTTGTGAATGTGGGGAATGCCCAGGCCTCCACCGTGGTTCGGATTCCACGTTAAACTGTAGCTCCTCCATTTCATCTCTCAATCACCCTACCATCACACATTAGCGTAAGTGCGTACAACCCGAACGGGTAGTAAGACACGGTGCTAATAATAATAATAATAATAACAACAACCTCTACATTCAATGTACCAGCGTCAGTAGAGTACGCAGGATTAGGCAGTGGCTGAGGGGGCGGGGGGAGGGGGTCAACCACTGAAGGTAAATTTTGTATGCCATTAATATTTCTTACTATTATAAACGTGATAATCTAACAAAATACTAAATAAATAGGCCTAAATTAAAGTTTATAAGCATCACATAGGCCTACATTCACATAAATCACCGATTATTTATAATAGATAAATCTGTAAAGATAAGAGAAAAACTGTTGAGTGTTGTAAACAATAATCTTATGAAGAAACGCTGACACTGAAAGAGAGGTAAGGGATTAATCCTACTGACCAAAGAATAATATTTTCAGACCGTGAAGATATCCCACTTCCATTCCATGAAAGATAGTCTACTCCTATTAAATAAATACATTAATGGTGATTGATTATAGAGACTGTTTCTGATCGCCTGATATTTTCTTCACTCACAATGTTTAACTGGTCATACCGTCCATATTTTATTTTCTCTGCGTGGATCTCGGGACATCCCCAAACTACGGAAGGGAAGGCTCGAGACCCCTCAAGGACCCCCCGTGTGTACGCCACTGACCAGCGCTAGACCACTGGAACTCTTCACTGGAACGTAAGCTTTCTTGCCTTCAATCAGCTGTTTCCTATAATAGCTTCACGTCTGATGGCTGATAGCAACTCAAAATTAAAAAAAGAAGTTTATTTTTATTATACGGTTCTAAGATACCTATGATTCTTTTATCCTCACGTAAGTCTTGTTAAACTTAGCAGGGATGGAAAAAAACAACAACTTCGAATCACATAAGTTTCGACATCGATTGAAATACGAGCCACGTACGAACTTAATCATGAAACGTCTGAACTATAATCAATTCGTCATTGGAGTGTTGGTGACCGATATAGAAAGAAAATATCAGATCTACTCTGATGTATCAATTCGCCAAACCATGAAACACGAACTAATGAAAATAATAGTTTGTGAGTATATTTTTTTAGAAGCCAATGTCTGTGGTTCATTAAAAAAAATGCTTTACAAATGAGTGTTTCCAAATTAAAACGGCGAAACAGACAAAACGTAGGCCGTTGATGGCATCATACAAACAATTTTGTTGTTGTTGTGTTCATGCGTATATGTAAGTTATTTATTTTGTTGCCCAGTTAAAAAAAGTTAGAAGTTTGGATGTAATACATTTGTTTAGTTGCCACTACCACGAAACAAAAATATAATAGTTTTATTAATATATTTATGTTCTTTCAATAAGTTAATAAAACATCAATTATACAGTAATCCTTAAGGAAGTATCACCAGACGCGTTTGATAAAAAGTTTTATTGATAAAATACCATTAGTAAGACAATAATTATTATTTCCTAATAGGTTCGTATTAGCGACGTTCAACCAATGTTTGCCGGGGTTCAATCCCAGGTCCCGGCACAGATTTATCTGATTACCAAACCCCTTCCTTCACCTCTGACAATACATCTTGGGAATGTGAGGAATGCCGGGCCTCCGCCGTGGTTCGGATCCCATGTTAAACTGTAGGTCCTCCATTTCATCTCACCATCACCCTACCATTACACATTAGCGTAAGTGCATATAACCCGAACGGGTAGTAAGACGTGGTGCTAATAATAATAATACTAAAATCTACTGTTTGCTGTCAGTTATGAACATTCCATTGGCGTATATACTGTACTCTACTAATCTTCTAGACTCTCTTCTAAGTGTTCATTGACTCTGATGGAATGATTACGTCAGCCAATTGGGAAGACAAAACAACTATGAATAATAAACCATTAGTCTTAAAACCCCTATGCACACATGTGATATAAGACGAAAACAATTGAGGCCGACTTAAAAGGCGTTAATATGCTACGAGATAGCTGATATGTTTTATTTTTTGTTTATTTCAAGGTCATCAAGTTCTTTCAGATCCTTAACATTTTTTCCATGTGACGACATAGTTGATATCTCGCCAACTTACACAACATCTGTGTCTCTCAAATGTAGTATTTTGTTTGTTTGTTTACCAGTTGTTAGTTATAAATGTCCGACAATTTATCTCGAAGGCATATTTCTCTCTCAATGACGCGTATTACCACCCGTTCGCGTTGTACGTATTATGTACCAACTACCTTAATGTGTGAGGGATTAGGAAGGTTTGATTTAAAGGAAATGTACACGTATTTGCGTGGAGGGAAGTTGAAAACTATTTAATGGAAAACTACCCGCGGTATTCCCGACTGGGATCGAACCAACCAGGCGGTCTAGTAATATTGCGAGAGTAGCGCCTTAGACCATGTGACCACAGAAGTGGATCTCTGGTTGAGTAAGTTAGTAAAGTCTTAAAACTCAATCAGACCTCCATAACCCAAGTCAAAACAAAGCGCAATTCAAACACAAACTGGGATTTTTTTTAAAATTTCAAATTCACACTTATATTATACTAGCAATCCCCCACGGCGTTTCCCGTGACCCACTGTAATATAAGTATTATATAAGCCCCCATAAACCTCCCCACGATTACCTATTTCATTTTGAAACGTTATTCTAAAGCAGATTAAATATATTTTCTTCAAAAATTTGTTTAAAATAGCCTAGTTAAAAAGCTAGTTGAAAATTTAAAATCTGGCTTTCAGGTGCATTTGGACCCCCTTCCGTCCCCCAATGTTAAGAATTTCAGATCTCTGCGTGCCTTAGATTTGGCTTAGCATCGCACACACATATTATTATTATTATTATTATTATTATTATTATTATCACCGCGTCTTACTACCCGTTCGGGTTATACGCACTTACGCTAATGTGTAATGGTAGGGTGATTGTGAGATGAAATGGAGGACCTACAGTTTAACGTGGGATCCGANGTGTAATGGTAGGGTGATTGTGAGATGAAATGGAGGACCTACAGTTTAACGTGGGATCCGAACCACGGTGCAGGCCTGGCATTCCATACATTCACACGTTGTGATTAATACACGTCTTGTCACAGGTGAAGGAAGGGTTTGGTAATCAGATAAATATGTGCCGGGACCGAGGATTGAGCCCCGGACCTCCAGCACAGAAGTTCGACACAATACCTCTAGACCACCAGGTCACCCACAAGCAAACAAACAAACACTTCCTTTTATTATTATAGATTTTTTCATTTAGTTCAAAGATTCATTACATAAACATATATTAATAGATTTTAAATTATATTATTAATAATAAAATATGTATTTATCTCAACTAAGTAAAGGATTTATAATATTTTTTGTCTAAAATAATTATAAACAGGTATTATCATAAGTCACATGTACATAACGATATTTAGCGATCACAACGCTAGATTATATTGCCGCAAACTATGCAAATAAAAAGCTTCTAATGTCTGATCAACATTTACATGCTGTGAAGTGAAAATTATCCTAAGGGTGCTTTCAAAAATTATAATCTTGGTGTAAACAATTTGAAGGTTGTCTAAATGTTTACGGAGATCTATGGTATCAGCGTGGAGTTTTGGGTATATTTCAAGTTGTAATGTTGGCCTCCTTGTTACTCATCTTCCTGCAGTTGTCTTAGTACCGCTAGGTACGAATAGGAGTTCTCCAATAACTGTAACGAAACATACATGTTGTGTTTGTTTTTGTTTAAATGGTTAAAATTATTGCTATTGGTGAATTATTTATATTAGATTAAACCATTTTAAACATGTGCTTATTATTACGGTTAAAAATATGTTCTCTTTGTAATCTCTCCTTGAAGTTCGTATCTCTATGGACTTGCCATTATTTAAATGTAAATCTTTTATAGGCCGCATTAAAAAGGAACCTATAAGGCTATGAGTTAGATAAAATGGCCGTACTAAGAACACGAGTCTTTGTTCATTATACATTTGAGTGTTCTATAGCTGTATTTACCTCTAAAACGTGTCAGTCAAATTTGTGTATTTAAAGTGAAAAATATAGTGTTGTTTTGAACAATACCTACATGTTCGGTTTACTATAAGCTTAATAACTTACTTAAGGTTTTTGGATATAGTGTCAAGTGTTGCTGTGTTAGGTTATGCTAGCTTGTAAGTATAATATTCATATGTATGTGGCTAATCCTATTACTACTAACATAAGTGTCTAAATTATCAAACCATGTCTCGAATACAAGTCGCTAACTAAAATCAAAACTCGTTGCCGTAAAGTTGAAACACTCTCAGTCATCTGAGGCCCTGAAATGAGCATATTCTGATGCCCTGAAACGAGCATACCCTGAGGACTTGAAACGAGCATATTCTGAGGCACTGAAACGAGCATATCCCGAGGCCTTGAAACGAGCATACCCCGAGGCCCTGAAATGAGCATACCCCGAGGCCCTGAAATGAGCATACCCCTGTGAACATCTGCAAGGAAAGCGGTCCGAAGTTTCCCGCGGTGATTGTGACTGGAGTCTGTATGTTCTGGACTCGAAACTTGAACATGGGGGAGTGGTCGTACCACTGGTTCGCGTATACCGCGTCGCTTACCTTCCCACTCTGCAAGACAAGGGATATATAAAACCCTGATATAATTACAAATAGCCTCAAGGATGCTGCTGAGATAACCAATACAGTGGCAATCTGAAAAGTCCATAGATTTTAGTTAGTCACTCACTCACTATCCTTGGATGTACATGACTGGCCAAAGTTTTAGATTGTTGTCACTATACATCTTTTTCTTTGTTACAAAACAAACTGGATCGGTACACATCTTTAGTAGGGACTGTCTTCTGCACGACGTCATAGAAGGAAATGGTGAAGGAAAAAAAGAGCTTAGGAACAAGGAGGATTAAAATATTGGATGACTTGAAGGAAAGAAGACAATTCTGGTAGCAGAAGGAGGAGGCAGAGGACAGGGAACATTGGCAGTCTAAGTCCACTAACAAAAGGAATGAGCCTGTCATAATATAAAACAAGTAGTAATAATAATAATAATAATAAATGTTTTAAAATTATAGTGATCCATCGTGACACAACTCAACACATCAGTACACATGCGCTACATACAACGACTTAATTTCAAATCTTTTCACAACAGTCGAGTCAAGTATCGTCCTATATCTACCTACTGAGCGCATGCGCACTAATTGAATTGGTCTCGGAATTTGATGGAGTCTCCCAAACATATGTTGCCGGGAAGAACCGACACAGAGGAAACAATTTCAACCCGTGCTGAGCTGACCAAACGGATGGCAACAGAATTTTTGTAATTGGCTTAGACCTCGGCCTGCGGTCTAGAGTTTCTGCACTGCTCTCTAATTTCGGGGATGTAAAGTTTGTGGGTCCCTATATCCCAGATATAAAGCCTGATAGCCATCACTAACCTCAATTGTGATCTCGTTAGCGAAATAACAGAGTAGCCCTAGTTGGGTGATGAGGGCTCCCACGTAGCCGACAATGGCGACGAAATCTGGGCTGAATAATGGTTCCTGAAACATTACAATCTTGTACTACATAACGCCATGAAAATGTCGCCAGTCAGCCCACACAAGATGGAGGGCTGATGACGTCCCATAATAAAATATTGTCTGCTTTCAGCCAAGGATATAAACCAAGTAACCTAATCTATTTGAGCAATATATACTTGTTTTTTCTGTTTTGGATTTCGTTGTAGCGCAATCAGCCATTTTTTTTTTCTGATCTTTATTATTCCTGCAATAAGTTTGTTTGAGACAGACGAAAAATTCGCGCGTGTTTTGTCATTATTAAGAGCGTGCTAGAAATCATTTATTAACACGAACATTATTGCACGTGGATCATTTCTGATTTTACATTAATGGAGATAAAGAGTTAATAGAAGTTTCTAATACTGATAATTTTTGAAATATTACATTATATTTGTATAAAAACTGCACTGAAAAGGCCGTTTTCGATCATTTTAGGATGGCTTCACAGATAAGCACTGTGCACAAATCTTCATTCTGTCATAAAAAGGACATACTGTAGTTATTAACAAGAAACTTTGTCGCTTTGTCCCCCATCGTCACCGCGGGAAATGTCGAGTAATCATTCAAATACGAATGTACTGCACACATTTCTTGTCTTTTCCTTTCCCTTTTACTCCCAAATCTCGCGTGAGCTGAGTTGGGACTGATATGCTATGCTTTTAAGTGTTTCATTTCCTCCGTTGGAACAACATCTACGTTACGTCACATGGTGGCTTAAAGAATTTAAAAAATATCCTGGGAAATAAATTTTTAAGTTGAAAAGAGAGAGATCTTGAGATCTCGGCATACAGCGATGACTGCCCTCGTGTTATAACTGTACATAATCTGTGAGTACCTGCACTAACTGGAATCCGGCGAAGCAGATACAGATGGAGATGATGAGGTATTGTAAGAAGAGAGACGGATTCATGATAACTCTCAGTTTTTCGGAGTAACTGAAACAACGTACCCAGTCGTACATAATTTCAGGGGAAAACGCAGCTCATCATGTATTTCAAGGTGTCAAGCAAAAAATATATATATATTAAAATTCCCTGAATTTTTCAGGTTTTCCAGAGCAAATTTCCAACTTTTTCAGTCACACAAACATTATTTTATTAAAATCTCAACATGATATTTTAGACACACACATATATTTTGAAATTTTATAACTTTATGAAGGAGTTAAAGGAGGGAGTCTATTGGGTGCGATCCTAGTTTAATTTCAGTGCCATCATATTGGAATATTAAAATATCGCCGTACAACAATACAGTTTAGAACTGTTGTGAGCAAAATTTATTTATTAGTTTAGTCTTATTTTATTTAACGTAATTGAATTCTCGCACATATGCATAACTAGGACTCAACTTTAGTCGCAAATAGGTGGAAAGACAACATGAAAATCAGATGTTAACTTTGAGAAATGAGATTAATATACATAACATAGACAACTGTGTTAAACGAGATTCAAGGTGAGTATCTACTGTCTGAGAAATTTAATATATAAAAGTTGTATAGTTTCTTTTAGCGAATATGTGAAATCTCCAGAAATATGAGAAAATTCCTTGATTCTTACATGTATTTTCTCTGATCAAAACAATTTCCTGAATTTGTCCAAGTTTTTAGACAACCTATTTTTTTTTATCTGACCCACAATCTACTATCTATGTACTATAAAAAGTGCCTAAGATAGCAGTAGTAAAAAATATATTCATATGGAAAAATGTAAACCTTTAATTTATTTTAAGCCCGCCAATGAACTCGTCTAAGAATTTCTAAGGATTTCAACTAATTAATTTATATATGACATTAAATAAACGATTAATTATATGAAAAAATTATATTCATCTAATTAAATTTCTGTTTTATTTTATTATCACTTGTACGAACTTGTTTTTAGTGTTTTACTTTTTTATGTTTTTTTTTTTTAAATCCGTCTACTGAAAAAATGTGTTCCATTTGAAGGACAATTCTTATATTTAAGTTCTGTATGTGATCATTTAGGCAAAATAATATAATATATTCATCATAAGCCCATTAAAAAAATACTTTGTGATTAAAGTCTTACTTAAATTGATTATCTTTTATCTACAAAAATTGGCATAGTCTCTTAGCTCTACTAGCTAGGTAAATTAAATATAATTTATTTGAATATTTATTCGAAAAACGTTAACTAAACCGTATATTTTGAAACATAGATTAACCTAGTTTTTAGATTTTCATTTTTATTTGGTTTTCCTTCTCAGCTCTTCATTTGGATTTTTATTTGGTTTGAATGTGCTACTGCCTTGGATATAATGATATACCTACTTGTAAATAACACAATAAAAAATATACTATTTCCGTTTTATTTTCAATAATATTTACAATTGAATCATTGACATTAACACAATTAAATTTCGTTAATAACAAACACGTATGTCTACTACAAGGCATTTAAAACGTGAGCAGAATTAATAATTAAATTTAATCTTCATCTACTGTGTATGTGATAATTGGCCTAAGCTTCTCAAAATCCCATTGGCTGATACGTCTAAATCCAAGGGTCATCTGTGTTAAACTCCACGGACAATACATGAATAATTAAAGTTACAGTAACTTTATGCATTGTGAGCTATTTACCATATATCTATTATGAATGTCATAAATAACTTCTTGCAAACTAAATTCTATGCAATATTAGTTATTTGTTTTGTATAGGGACACCGAAATATCGCGAGACATATATTTGAAAATTTTTACTTGGCACGTTACAATTAATATCAACATATTTTTAAAGTTAATTGTAACCTACCATACAAACTCAAAATATAACGAAATAAAATCTTTTCGCAATTGTATTACTTGGCCTATTACATGCTAATAATGGTAAATTATGTAGCTTTTAATTAAAACTAACGAGATCAAAACTATAGTTCTTTTTAATTATAGTATAGAAGTAACATTCAAGATCCGACCTAGTTCTTTGGTTGAAATTACCAGAAAAAGTATTATCAACTGCACTATTATAATTTTTTTCTTAATATTCATGTAGCAAAGTAAAGTTTCCATCCAAGAAGAATAGCGCCTTCTAGCTAAGACCATTGGTAAATATTTGACTATTATGATAGACAAATTGTTAAAGAAGGCAAATATTTAAAATTTAGCAGTGATTTTTCTATCCATACCACTAAACCTCTTAAAATTGAATACATTATTTTAAGATTTTTATCCGGAAAATGCCCTTTACTAACCAAAACTTAATACTGAAGTCCAACTATTTTATTGACTACAAGTAAAACTCTGTGGTCTTTGGGTAAGGTTCTCACCTCGTGACACGATGTCCGTGGGTTAAAACCCAGCTGGGGTCGACAGATTTTTCTTGAGCTATTAAAAATTTGTATCACAACTTCCCTTGGAGAGGGGTTAAAGCCATCGGTCCCATCTCGATTGTGGAAATACCTTTACTGTCAAAATTGGTAGGGCCTTTCGCTCTCGCATAAAGAAGTTTTCGCGTGCTGATATAATCAGTCGGGTCAGAACGTGCATATTAAATACCTCAAATAAATATGTGGTTGTGGGTTTCTAATTATATTTCATGCATTAATATAAGCGCAGCCTTACTCTAGAAGATACTGATGATAGCGGATACATTCCAGGAGGGACGGGGTAAATTCCCGGACAGGTTCCTCAAGAGTTATTGGCCCCGGAGGGCTTCCAGTTCTCATCAACCCCAAACCTTCATCTCCGGACACCAGTGGATGCAGCGACGATGACTTTGTCGGGTTCTTGACATCCTCGTCAACGATGGACTCCTCCTTTCTTGACGCCACCACTTCACCTTTAGCGTGAACGCCTGTCTCGGATACCTTTGTTTGGAATTAAAAAAAAGCTATGTGGATTAACAGATGATAGAGGCCACCACCAGATATCACTTTGCCATTTTTTTATCCAATGAAATGTTTTGATCTTGAGATGATGATAAGTTAAGACGAGAACGGGCGATATCAACAGGTATGCTCATCTGTCACACGGGAAGACTAAGAATGTAATTACAACCAGGTGTATTGTATTGAGGGTAACCAAGGGTGGCCTAAGGACCGAGAGAAGAGGGCTGCTAACCAGGGGGCCAGCCCGAAGGAAATGCTACACATAGCTCCAACTTAACCTAACGTAACCTGGGCGTGATGTGGTTATGTTAGGTTTTGGGGACTATTTTCATATCACGCGAAAGCTACGTTAGGTTATAAATTGTTAAGTTTGGAGATTATTTTCATATTTTTTTTATAATCCCCCGGTTATATAGAGGGGCGCAAAAAGGCAAACATACCTCGAGGCATTCCTAGAGTTAGCTTTCATATACAAAATTAGACACACTGTTCTAGGTTAAGTTAGTTTGTAGGCCCTGCTATTAAGATGCACTTTCCTAGATTAGGTTAGTTTGTTAGTCCTGCTAACAATTACTAGAAATTTCGGGCTGGGCGTATAATATTAGATGTAATGTTCAAGGTTAAGTTAGTTTGTAAGTCGTGTACTGTTTGTTATTTAAGTCTACGTTAACCACCCCGAGTGAAAGAGAAGCATTCTCACCTGAGACAGGGTCATGTTGAGGATCTCGAAGTGCGTGCACAGCTGTATCATCAGGGCGAAGTAGAAAGTATCGATGAAGCCGCAGATGGTGCCGTTAGTGACGACCCCGATGGACTGATGCAGGAACACGATACCGTCCAACACGGGGTCCTCCGTATCAAAAGGGTAGTAAGCTTTTATAATCATGTTCGGCCCCGTAGCGTTGACGTAGCCTGCCTCACCTTCGGTCCCTCCCTTAGCGATCTGCGATCTCTCCAGGTAGGCCTTCACCACGTAAAGGCTCCCGACGAAGCAGAAGTATCCTCCGTAGAAGGCCGTCACAAGTTTCGCCCGTCGCACCGCTTTCTTTATCGAGTCGACCTTCTCCTTCTCACTCCTCTCTACGAGCTCTAAGAAATTATCGTCTAAGGAACTCATAATACCTTTGATCTCTTCCTCCTTGACCAGGAGGGTCATCCATTTGGCGTAGATGATGATGGTTATGAAGAGCACGCTTATTCCGTCGGATATCTCCTTCGGGTTGTTCCTGTCGATGACGACCTGGATAGAAATGGAGAATACGTACGTGAAGGACGCCATGAAGGAGACCAACCTCCAGAGGGTGTGCAGCCTCACCTTCCATCCTCGCGTCTCCTCGTTGTAGAGTGGCCATATCCCGCAAATACGCCACACTAGGAGCATGAAGTTGAAGAAAGGTTTGATACCCACGTCCGAGAGAGGTCTCTGTCGTGACATCTTGAGGATTAATGAGTACTCCCCCCCTCCAAGTTGGATACTCTAGTACAAGGATTTTCTGTGGTCCGTCCCTTATCTTTTTGTGATAATTCTCTCTGGGAAGTTCGTTCTCTGATAGCTCCAATTCCAAGTTATTTATTAAAACTCTTCATCCAATTCTGGAATGCGTTTTATTTTATCGTGGACCTCAGAATATCCTAAATTATTGTGAGATTAATTCTCTTAATGTCCCAGTGACGATTTTTCACCAATGCTTAGTCCGGTTATATTTAGTGGACTTCAGCTTATCTTTGACTATTCTCAATAGGGAATTTATTATTTTAAAGTTTACAACAATAATTCTTCACCAAATTCATTCATCCATCCAACATTCAAAGTAATCCATCACCGAATTATCTGACGTGTACATCAAAGGTTCTCAAATGTATCCATACTATTTTATCAGTGAACCAGCCAAACCTGTGCAAATTTTTCCTCGATAGTGAATATGGAGATCTTTAATATGAGTATCACAATGATTCATTACATATGAGTGTATTGTCTATTAAAACTAAAGAGAGATTAAGAATTACACAGGCGCTTACCATTAAACGAGCTATGTCAGATAATTTAAATGATAGTATAAGCAGCTATCTATTAGTATCTCGCTTCGTAAGCACACTGATTGAGTATGTAGGTTTTGAAATGTTAATGAGTCTCCCAAACTGTTGATATCGCCAAGAGAAAATGATGCTGAATTTATTTCAAGTCAAACCAACATGCTGAAGCTGATGAGGCTGAAATTTTGCGATTGGTCTAGAGATCGTTCCGTAATAGTGATTTACTCTTGTTTTTCCACAGCAGTGAAAGCCTATCTGTTGTCTCAAACGAGGAACATTTGATGGCAGAATTCAGATTCCTCCAAAATCAGAGACGAGAATTTAAAACTGTCCCATTCTTGTGGGAGTCATAAGAAGTATCTGAAGATTTATGTATATATAACGTATTTAAAATTCAGTTACTAGAACGAATGATTATGTCAGCACATCTGCATACCTATAAGACAAAGTAATTTTTTTTAAAAACGTGGATAGTTAATATAAAATTAATCGTAAGTAATGACATTCTTACGTTCATAAAATATATCTTAACCGTTTCGTGTTAATAAAAAGCACCACGATCGGATATATTTTTACAGCTGTCGTCGTCAGGGGTTAGTAAACCTGCAACCCACGTGACAATTATTATTCGTGGCCAGTGACCTCTATATACTATCAGAGGGAGACACGAACCCACCATTTTACAATCGACCAAAATCGAAAACATAAAAGTTCAATCATGTCGTCATCTACTAGTCAGAAGGGACAAACCCTAGTTTTGATCCTGTTATTCTAAGGCACCAGCGTGTTGCGTCAACGGTTATTGTTCACAAATTACTAGGAATATATTATTTATAAAAATATTCTCTCTATATAGATATATAATATATATATTATGTGTGTGTAACAGAGACAAAAATACCCGAAAGTTTCTTCCTCTCTTAAACTAAGGTACACAAACGAACGCTAGAATAATTTGTCAGTGTCACAGATGTATGTAAATCCAATAATGTTATGGAGGTGATTGTTTGTGGCCCTACGATAATTGTCACTTTATTATCTGCTAAAAAATATATCAGCAATGTACTATTATCAAAAATATTTCCTATTTTCTCCAACTGTATATTATGATTGCTGGATCAAGCTGTAGATATGTTAACATACAGAGGTCAGAGTCATAGCCTTTTCTTTACTAAAGAAACCAAGGTAGCAGTCTTACCTTGACTGATTACACTATGACCCTATCTTGTAAGCCACACAATAGATGTACCAAGCAAGGTAGCAGTCTTACCCTGACTGATTACAGCATGATCCTATCTTGTAAGCCACACCATAGTGGAACCAAGCAAGGTAACAGTCTTACCCTGACTGATTACACTATGACCCTATCTTGTAAGCCACACAATAGATGAACCAAGCAAGGTAACAGTCTTACCTTGACTGATTACACTATGACCCTATCTTATAAACTACACCATAGTGGAACCAAGCAAGGTGGCAGTCTTACCCTGACTGATTACACTATGACCCTATCTTATAAACTACACCATAGTGGAACCAAGCAAGGTAACAGTCTTACCCTGACTAATTACACTATGACCCTATTTTGTAAGCCACACAATAGATGAACCCGGCATGGTTTTTTTATTACTTTTCAGGCTAAACGGGGTGTACAGGACCCAAGGCTGTAATAAAGAATGAGTAATAATTGCCAGTTGTTAATAAACAAGGTTTCCTGACATTTACCTTATGGATATTAAACTGCCATATTTTTGGATTTGATAGCCGCCGGAAAAATCTTTTATTTTCGCCACCCCTGGCCTGTATAGATGTGCTATATTTAATCCAATATACTATTTAATTCTTTCATTGGATTCTAAATAACATTTAATATCTTATAGTTGATTAAAAATCGTTCCCGTTAGAAGAAATTAAATTTTTAATAAACTCGACATGCAACCGTTTGGTATGAATTAATAAAAATCCACTGATAAGTTTTAGCCATGCAATCCTTAGTGTCAGTACTGTTATTAAAAAAATGTTACTCGAAAGAGCCTTCATCAAATTATTCATTGCCATTTATTTATTTATTGAATATCATTCTAGATATTTTCTAGTCGACATATTCAACAAGTTAAACTGGGAGTGGAAGATGTTATAACTTATTAAATCTATTATTCTTTAAATTGAATTATTATTATTATTAGCACCGCGTCTTACTACCCGTTCGGGTTGTACGCACTTGCGCTAATGTGTAATGGTAGGGTGATTGTGA
>CABEEJ010004878.1:4999-57475 GCA_901482245.1 Timema douglasi
CCCCACCATCGCTCAACGTTTGGTTTATCACTTTGGCTTTCCCAGCCTTTATTTTTGCTAATGTAAGTGCACTTCCTTCTAAAAATACCATTCCCTAGTCTAAATCGGTGTTTGCATGGTCTAACGTGGCTTTCTCATGTTAGACAAGATTGTCGATGATAAGATACAGGGTGTCCTACATAGATGCGCTAGAAAGGCATGGAAAATAGTCTGCTGACGTTTCCATGTGCGTGCTTCTGTTAACTTCGCAACTTGACAGCACCGACAGTGTTTAGGTGGGTACAACTGACCTTGAATATTACGGGTAACACCTTGCAGTCCTTTCCTTCATACGCGTACGTTTGGAGCTTGGCTACATTTATGTGTCACACCCTGTATATTAGATTAAATATCCTAGTCAGGTGCACTTAGGATGGATTGTCTTAAATAGCTTAGCACTCATTCTAACCGCAAATGCCGGTATAGTACACATACAATTCTACCTTCCTCTTCCCATTCCACTGACGTAATTAAATGTATTCGTTAGGCCCTAATATGTGTTCAGATGCTGTGAAAAAAAACTCTCGTCAATTCTTCCCCCTAGATTGATACATTGATACTATTGCTACCCACTTCAATGGTCAAATGTTCTAAGCAGGTGTCAGCCTCACAATAGTCATTAGTACCAGTGAAGAAGATCTCGGGGTTTTAATCCTTGTTGGATTTGCTGAGTGTGTTTGTTTGTAAATGGTTTTAGACTCTGCCTCCATACAAATACCAGTAAACTTCTCTAGATTCCTTTTCCTCATTTATAGCCCTTTAGCGTAATTAGTGCATAGACGTATAACCCGAATGGTTAAATAGATTCGGTGACAAAAATAAAAATAGACATAGTGTTAAAAAGCAAAATAAAAGCATGGGTAAAAAAATTCAATCAATGTCTCCAAATATTTATTAAAGCTATGATCGGCTTTGGGGGACCTGTATATGAGCCGTTCTTACCCCCAGAAGATGTGCATCCGTAGAAATGGCTCTCTCGCTTGGACGCTGTCAAGTTACCGGGGTACTAACGAAATATTTATATCCAAAGGGATGCTTGTGTTTCGGGGAGTAAGGGGGGGGGCGGTTATTGGGATAGGGGATGGTGGTGGGAGTGGATGGGGGCTCCCGAGCTAGTGGGTTGCCCTGAAGAACATAAAGTGGCGCATGACTTATAAGGAAAAGTACACATCTTGTTTTCATAATAGATTTTTATATTTAGGAGTGTAAGATTGAAAGGGAGACGTTTTAGTAGGCCCACACACATTGATTACCACTAATATAAACTGTGTAATTGGGAACAGGATTGTGATGATGAATTTGAAATAAATATTTGAGAGAATGAGATGTTACGGAATCTAAAAGCAAGACATCTTCATCGGTTGACACATAGACTAAACCTCAAGCTCATTTGTATTAGATTTTCTGAGATGGGGAATTTTGGGGATTAAAACAACTACCTTTAGGTGTTTTATTTAATGACGGGTTTAATGATGGAAGCTTTTTTTTTATCAATCTCCCTCTTCACAAAGTTTGGTGCCTTTACCCTAAATTTTACGATATTCTTCCTTGCCCCATTAATATAATTAAAATGCATAGATGTAGCAGTGGGTATGATGTTGTTCAATAACCACACAGTAAAAACTCCTTCGCTACACTCAATAAGGTATCGGATCTTAATCGCAGCAGTAAGACCTAATAGAGTACCCGTTAATCCAATTGATTTTCCAATAGCTTTCATATTATTGTTGTTTCCATTCAGTGTGTCTATAATTGCTACTTTGACACCCACTTAAGGATGGGTTATTGAGAAGGAGATATTTTTTTCGGACAAATTATATATACGAGGTCAAGTACAGTGTAAAAAATATTATTGGTTGCAGCCCTTATAGTATATGTTTTGAATCTTTAAGATTAGATCAAACTGGAAATAACAGCTTCCAAAAGTTGGCGCGTTATTATAAGAAAAAACATCAAGGCAAGCTATTCCTATAACAAGAGGGATATATAATTATAACATACATGACCTTGAATCACTTTTAAAAGAGTATTAAAATGGACAAAAATGGACACCATTTGTTAATAACTATAGTTTAATAACACGTTAAGTTTTATAGCTTCAATTAAGTGAAAAATGGCAACTTCCACACGGGAAGAATTGAACCCATGATACTTGGCTTTGTGTGCTAATGCTCTTCTTTTGAGCCATACTGATTTTTTTTATCTTGATTAATTTTTCAAATTTTGTTGTAGTGTTAATTTTTTTTATTGTGTTAGCAGGCGAGATGGGACTAACCATGATGGTTCAGTGGTGAATATTTGACGCGTAAAGCCTAGGTTCAGGTTAAAACTACGTTTCAAGTTTGTTATTTTTAAATTAAGTGAATTAAACTCCATTATCAGTATTTATCCTGTGAATAACAGTCCTGTATCAATTTTGATACATATGAATTTATCCTATAGCTCATAAACGAATAGAATATAATCTACAGATTATTCACGGTAAACCTGTCTGCATTTGACCGTCAAAAAGTTACTGAGAATACCTTGATTCATACGCCTCAAGGATATGTCCGTCAATTTCTACAAAGATTGTAAAATGAATTAAGTTAATCAAAAAAATGGAACAAACAATTTATTTTAAAGCGGATGGATGTAAAATAAATTTTTAGTAACTTTTATAAGTGTTAGAAAAAGGGCCAAAGAAAAGTAATTCTTATACAAATGGAGAATTTTTAATTTTTTATTACTTTGCATGCCACTCAATCCTCTTAAAACATTTATTAATATGTTCTAAACCAGGTAGCTAATAATGATAGGATACGTATTATATATTAAACAAATATATTATCAATTGATTAGTAGTTGTTGGTGAGCTGGTGGTCTAGGGGTAAGGTGTCAGACTTCTGTGCTAGCGGCCAGGGTTCAATCCTTGGTCCCGGCAAAGATTTATCTGATTACCAAACCCTTCCTTCACCGCTGACAAGACATCTTGTGAATGTGGGGAATGCCAGGCCTCCACCGTGTTTCAGATTCCACGTTAAACTGTAGGTCCTCCATTTAATCTCACAATCACCCTACCATTACACATTAGCGTAAGTGCGTATAGCCCGAACGGGTAGTAAGACGCGGTGCTAATAATAATAATTAATTAGTACTTATTTAACTTAATTAATTTCTAACTTTTTATATAATAATAATAATAATAATAAAGCTAATCCGGCTGAGATCTTCAGCACCGTAGGAGTCTTAAAATCACCAGTGGTCATGCATAGTTCCAATCAAAACTTTGTATCTTTTGATTGCTAGTGAAAAAGTGCCTTTGGGTCGTGGGGGAGGGGGGGATGGGGCAGAGGAAGAATATTTGTTACTCCCCGGTTCTCATAATCTAGGCTGAAACAATTTAATGGAGAAAATATATCGATTTTATTCTCTTTTTCTTAATAAAATATTTAATACACTATACTCTATACTTTAAATAAACCACTGTCCTCCTGACTAGCGATTATTAGTCTGGCGTGAAAGAAAAATGTTGAAATAGTCTACAAGAGGATTTAAGCACTGTACACTTAGCTATATATTAATAGTAAATTAATATTTAGTTTAAGTAGGTGTCTTAAACGCTTTTTATTAGAGAGGGATTGAAATAGACTACAATAGTTCCTTGGAGTAAAACTCTTACCACGTCCCTCTTTTTAGGACAATCTGTTGACACATACCTCATAAACATATTTTATGGGATAGTAAATATCTTAAGACCTGAGTCAGTGGGCGGGAGAACTAAATGTCAAACTTGTCTAGTTTGGGTGGATAGTGACGGGAAGTTTGCTGCTCGTCTAGGTAAAATGAGGGTTCATTAATCCCAAATATTCTCCCAGTTATAACCAAGCAAACAGGGATGTATTTAATCTAAGTTAAACCTTCCTCATATTAATCCCATCATCTTATTTAAATCTTTTATTCCAGACGATAAGTAATGCGTGGCGGAACGATACTATTATTGTATGAGTATTTGCAGCTATTGCTTGTATAACGATTCCCTTGTTTCCATCCACTTGGTTTTTCTCATGTATTTCATATTTCTCAGTAAATTCAACAACTCATACTGTTTGTTCACTAACAGCAAAGGTTTTGCTATACTTAATAAATAGTTCACATCTCTTTCAAATTATGTTAGGGATTTCTGAAATGATTTCGATAATGATAACAAGATTAAAAAGTATATGACTGCAAGTTTACTTCTAGCATTATTATATTTATTCTTAAAAGTACATGCAATTAGAGCGTCTAACATTAAGAACACTATGCAACTTTATACACCAAAACTTAACTTTACTTTGGTTCTATGAAATAAATTTTTGACAAGCCGTATAAAATATGGTTACCTCTACCATCTAAACGAGAATTTATTCTGTTTTGAGAGTGAATGTACTCCTGGAGTTTTGAGTCCGAACTTCACCTCTCTATCTACCGTCGTAAATGCAGTGCGCGCATAAATATCGACGTATTGCGTTATATGGCCAGTAGAATGTTGGAAAAAGGGGGTCGGGGAGCTTGGGTTAAACTTTGGCCATAAAGCACCGGGCTCAGTGCCATCACTTCTATGGACAAGATTACAACAGGATTATATAGCTTAATGGCTTCGAATTGCATATAGAAGGTCAGTTTTATAATACTGTTATAGAGAAAATAATGATTCATATCACTTTAGATGGTATTTTAACAGATTTTCTTATGAGGTTTTTTCAAACATTTTTTATAGTGCTTTTAATATCCTGTGTTATATTTTATTTAATTAGTGAATTTCGATATATGGGTTATTAATGCCATGATCTAAGGGATAAGTTTAAGGAAGTTTGTTGAAATTAAGTAAATTTGCATTATCCTGAAAAGAGGATGAGAAAACTGAACTTTAAAAACAATCCTTCATTTCATTTACTGGGATTCAATCCCCCACCAAATCCCCAACCTTAAAGATAATATTTTAATTGCAAGCCTTTATAATTAAACCACGTGTAATATGACGTTTGTAAACGAAATAATCTTAAATTATTGTTGATAGCATCATTATCTTATTTTTACGTGCTCTTTGGGAAGAAAAAAAAGGCGTGGTTGGGTGGGGGGAGGGGAGGTAGAGCCCAAATACGCAAGTAATCTAATACTATTCTATATTCTGGGCTAAATATGTATTATGAAATATTTTATCACCCTTATATTTAAAACAATACAAACAAATTTTGAAACATTTTATATCTTGATCTTATCAAAATAAGTTTTTTTATATAAAGTTTGTTGCCTTTAATGCCTATACTGTGTCAGTATAATTAAATTAAATATTGCACTTATATAAAAATAATTAAGATACTATTCCTATTTAGAGAATCAAATATAATAATTATTTTTAATATTAAGGCAAAATATATTAATTTTACCAAGTGTTTAAAAATAATATGATTATTTTAGAAAATTTAGATTTTTTCTACCGCATCCAAATATAAGGAATTTTATTATTATATTTAATAGGAAAGAGAAGGTAGAATTTGTAGAAAGAGTAGCCAAAATTGTGTAAACTATGGGTGAAAAACCACATTGTAATAAACAGCATAATCACACCCATCCGGGATTCGGACCTTAACATTCCCTTCACTGTAAAACCCAAATGGATGCTTCTGACACATCTCTCTCTTGCCCACATACATGTAAAGAGTATAAATAGTCTGTGTGTGCTTTGATTACTTAAATCCTTCCTAATAATCAAACTAACATTTAAACTGCTCTAAATATTGTGAAAGGAAACGCTGACTAGCTTGTGTATTTTTGCCATTTTTATATCAATAACCCTTTTCAGGAAAAATAAATAAATAATTGTTTTATTCGATGCTTTTAATTTATTATACTATACATGATAATCTCAACAGATCCTAAATATTTGTCATCAGTTTAGTGAAATTTGAAGAGAAACCTTTAGTAATAATAGAGAAGGCTAATTTCTTTAACATTTTGTCTTACAACCCATTTAGGTAATAAGCTCATATACTAGTTCTGTTAATGGGTTAGAGATAAGGATGATAAAATTAAGAGGAAATATACCTACATTAGCTTGAAGAGAAAGTAAGAAACCCTTTAGGAATAGCCACCATTAGTACACCCTACCGAGATTGATCCACGCTCGCCCCGTAATCGGCATATCGGCATCATAGTCTATTGCGAGAGTAGCGTCGTAAAACATGCGGCCATCAAAGTGGGTAGGGTTACATTCAATTGTCATTATGCTCATGACCAAAATGAAAGACTTGTTGAGAATACTACAATAATTAAAAAAACTGAACTAAATGCTTTTACTATTGTGTATATTAAAAAAAAAAGACTTTTGGCTATAAATACTGTACAAATACATTACTTAAAACCCGTTCTTTTCAACCTCACCTTTATAGGGAGCATCACTATCATTACATGTCTCTAAGTTACGTATTAATTTTATCAGAATATTCTGTTAAAATTATCCATATTATTTGTAATAACTGTTGGTTTCAATTCATCAAAAAAAAATGGTGACCTGGTGGTCTAAGGGTAAGGTGTCAGACTTATATGCTGGCGGCCGGCGTTCAATCCTCGGTCCCGGCAAAGATTTATCTGATTACCAAACCCTTCCTTCACCTCTGACAAGACATCTTGTGAATGTGAGGAATGCCAGGCCTCCACCGTGGTTCGGATTCCACGTTAAACTGTAGGTCCTCCATTTCATCTCACAATCACCCTACCATTACACATTAGCGTAAGTGCGTATAACCCGAACGGGTAGAAATACGCGGTGCTAATAATAATAATAATAATAATAATAATAATAATAATAATAATTGTCATGTTAAGCACGCTCTATATATCCAATTGAAAGAATAATTTTAGAGTCAACCTCGAAAAGTTTTGAATCACCAAAAAACAGATCATTGTAAACTACTTATCCTTTTTTAAAAGCTAGAATTAAAACCAAAGAAAGGCCCTGAGGTGTGTTCACATATTATTTAAACAAAAGCCATCAAACAGTTCTGACTCCAGCCCCAGGTAGAAAAAGAAATACAGAAGTGTAAGACCTAACTAAATGTCTTGACTCAGGGGAACACAAAACCTCGAGGTTGACAATTTATCTCGATTACAATGCGTTTTGTAGCCTACATGGGGAAGTGAAAATATACAGAGAGTTTGATTTAAAAAATATTTAACTTTAATGTGAATCAAATGTTTCATTGAATGCAAAAATATCTAAAGCCATGTTTAAAATACTTACTCATGAACACTCGGAACTCAAACCTGAGGCCTTTTGCCTGAAGTAATATTTCTCTTATCGCTTATCATTCCAGGTCTATTCTTTCTGCAGGGCAAAATTTCATACATAGTTTTAAAGTAAATCTAATAATGAACACGAGGTTATCATCTACCTATTAATGATTAGAGACGCAATCACATACATTCAATCTTAAAATAAATAGTGACGTATGACAATGGACACGGGAATAATGAATTTAGCTCCTTTTTATTCCTCTCCTATGGTCCACATCTGTGTCCAAATGGAGTTTTAATACATCAATTTGAAAGTCGTTTATAATATTATTATGATATTTATTTCAGTATATTCTCACGACACAATCAATTTGTCAATCTATTATTTTGATGACTTATTATTATTATTATTATTATTATTATTAGCACCGCGTCTTACTACCCGTTCGGGATATACGCACTTACGCTAATGTGTAATGGTAGGGTGATTATGAGATGAAATGGAGGACCTACAGTTTAACGTGGAATCCGAACCACGGTGGAGGCCTGGCATTCCCCACATTCACAATATGTATTGTCAGAGGTGAAGGAAGGGTTTGGTAATCAGATAAATCTGTGCCGGGACCGAGGATTGAATCCCGGACGCCAGCATAGAGGTATGACAACTTACCCCTAGACCACCAGGTCACCGACAAATAATAGTGTATGGCCCAGTTGTTATTCAACAGGAAATATGTTTATAGCCCATATTTTTTTTTATGCAAAATTAATCACAAAACTGAAAACTGATCAATGTGTTATTTTAGGCATCTTTCTTTTTATATAAGTAAAATAGGTATACATTGATTAATTTTGTAATTTAAAAATATCTATGAGTAAATTTGGTTGTATTTTACTTTCTCGTGACACTCTAGCTAGATAAATATTGTGATCATAAACAAAAACTAATTCAAGATTTATATAGATTTTGATTGACTGAAGACGAAATAGATTATTTCGTCATTCCTTCTGTCAGTTTGTCTGTTACTGGCACTAGATCCGATACAATTTTAAACAGCGGGCTAAGATCCAGGACAATGGGGCTTAGTAAGATTCCCCCGAGGAGTTTTTTGAACTAGATATATAACCCTATTTTTAAGAGTTGCTTGCTTAAGGACCAAAAATAACTTCTTTTTATTGAAATCGGTAATGATGGTTTTGATTGGCATTCTTATCCATACGCTGTTTAGTAATACAAACAAAATTACACTCTCATTTTTCCGTGAAAATTACTTAAAGTTTAACTTACATAAGCGAATATATTAAATTTTGATCATATCTCTACAAATCTTTAAGATATGAATCTACTTATCAAAGAAAAGCAGCGTTATGATTAAAAATTAATAACTTTTATTAGAAATATATATTTTTGAAACCAATAGTTTCTAAGCTATTGGCAAATATATTTAAATTAAGGTCTGAGATTTTTTATATCACCATGTTTTAGTATCCCGTCGGGTTATACGCCTATGAACTTATTACACTAATCTCTTAGAAATTAGTAAAGTTTAATTTATAAGAAGTGTAACCACATTTTCGTGAAGATAGAGGGTAAATCATTTTAAGAAAAAACCACATTATTGCACCCGACAAGTCTCGAACACCGATCACCTCGTCTTTGATGGTCTAGTCTAACACTAAAGTAGTGCGTTAGATCATTCGGCCACCGAAGCGGGTGCCTAGGAGGCTAATTTTTAAACTCTTTGTTGAACGGAGGTGCTACTATTTTCTTAATATGTTTCTGTAACAATGTATATTGTTTAAATTATACCCTTTTGTGGAATTTTTCTACAAAAATGTATTTAATTTCATTCCAAATAATATATTAACAGTAAAATTTATTCGATTATGCTAACAGTTTATTTGGTCTTGTTTCCAATGTTTTTTAATTAAGGCCTATGGCCCTGTCGAGTGCGAGGTGGTGGGTGAAAGGCATGGCGTGGCTTCACAACTAACCAAAGTATCCTTCCGCGTCAACACGAACAGACGTATCACGGAAACCGTAGATGGTGCTAGGACCGAACAGGTCTTGCGGAAAAATTATACGTTTGCTTATATCAGTTTTCTCGAGAACAAATGAAATTTTAATTTTAACATTTTCAACACACCTTCTAAGATAATTTATCGATGTTTATTAATTGATATATTTTCTTATCTTTTGTTATGAATCCGGCAATTTTCTATTGAAAAATGTCAAAATTATCAATATTCGATAACTGTTAAAATNAATGTCAATTGTATCGGTATTTGATCACTGTTAAAATTATAGAGGAGGTGTGTATATAAAAGAAACTTAATCAACACGCTTCTATTCTTAAACAAACCGTTACCAAAAATAGAAATACCAAACATTAATAAAGTTCTTGAAGATAAACGTTTATTCACATAGCTTTACATTTCCCCGCCAAATGAAAAGGGCCAGTCACCTTAAGAATATAAAATAAATTTTCCACGATGTAAAGTCTATTTCTTACTAGATTACCTACTTAAGCTAGTTATTATGTGTGAGGTGAAACTTGTAGTTATTTAGCTTTGATTTTTTTTTGTATATTTGAAATTTTGGAAACATTAGCAGTTTTGTTCAAAAAGAGTACTGCATGGCCGTTTTTCTAGAAAGTCAGATTAGAATTGTTTTTTTTTATTAATGTATTTTCAAAAATATTTCATAATTTATAATACACTAATTAGTATTATTATTATTATCAGCACCGCGTCTCACTACCCATTCGGGTTATACGCACTTACGCTAATGTGTAATGGTAGGGTGATTGTGAGAAGAGATGGAGGACCTACAGTTTAACGTGGATTCCGAACCACGGTGGAGGCCTGGCATTCCTCACATTCACAAGATGTCTTGTCAGAGGTGAAGGAAGGGTTTGGTAATCAGATACATTTTTGCCGGGACCGAGGATTGAACCCCGGCCGCCAGCATAGAAGTCTGACACATTACCCCTAGACCGCCAGGTCACCAACACTAATTAGTAAATACATACGGTTTGTTTTGTAATATTTATTTTTTTACGTGGGTTCATTTTGGTAAGTAGGTTTCTAGTATTATTTCCCCCTCAGTTTACTAAACATTTTAATGTTTGGTTTCTCTCCAATTACAAAACTTTTTTTTTTTTTCATTCTTCACATTAGTAACACCCTATCTTTTGTTCTGCTCACCCTAAATCTTTTGTCTTTGTTGTCTATAC
Organism: Timema douglasi; assembly: GCA_901482245.1. NCBI lineage: Eukaryota > Metazoa > Arthropoda > Insecta > Phasmatodea > Timematidae > Timema > Timema douglasi. The sequence goes on from CABEEJ010004878.1 coordinate 15,532, forward strand.
ATTCTAAACTCCGTGAAGAGCGAAGAGAAGACACGGTTCTTTTGTCATCGACTTCCGTTCTAATGCTAAATATCTCACGGTCTCACAATTACGCCTTTTTTTTTCACCCAAACATTGTTTCTATAGTAAGAATTTTTATTTTTATTTTGTTGTAAAGCTTTTTTTTTATTCGTACATAATAACAACGAAGTAAACTAGATGGCATTAAACCATTCGAAGGGTGAATTTTTAGGGGATGCAACCATCATTTACCTGGGTAGAATGTACTCCCTATTAGTGACTAAATCATAACTAAATATGTCAGGGTAAGGGGTGCAAACTAAGTCCTGCCCTTTCATGTCAGTTATGCCATAAGTGCACTGCACTCAATTAGACATTAAGGAGAGTCGATGACGTAAATTTTTTTTTCTCTCTCTCTCTCTCTCTAAAAATTTGGTTCTGGAAGAACCATTAAGGATTAATATTGTGATTACGTCACAGAAAGTACCTTTAAGAAAATATTAAAATAAATTACGAAGGTTATATATTGGTTAAGGGTAGCTATATTTAGCTTTGAGCTGTCTAGATGAATACGTGTCAAAAGTGAATGTAGCAGTAAATATGTTTTGACGTGAGAATACATTATAGTATATTTAGGATTTTTTTTAACTTTCGATTAAGCTCCTAGCAATTTAGTTTTTTAGTCACATTTTATTACCCATAGGGGATATCCACAACTCATTACATTTATCGGATAAAAACGAGGAAGATATTACTTAGAGAAAATATACCCGCACCTTTGTTGATGGAAGGGTAGAAAACGTTAATGAAAAAACCCCTTAGTTAATCTTACCAGGATATGAACACCTGATCTTGCTGTCAACTGCAATCCAGTCCAACACGAGAGTGACATGTTAGACCATGTGACCTATGTGGGAACCAGAAAACTTACTAGGTCTACTTTCACGTATTTACGTCAGTTCGTTATCTGCAGCTATCACTTATTCTCTTAGCACAGGATCTTATTACCTGTTCAGGCTATACGCATAATATACTAACTACGCTTATGAGTTAGATATGAGAAAGGTCAAATTTACATAAAGTGTACCTGAATTTGCATGATTGGTAGTATAAAACCACCCTCAGTTCACCTAACCGGGATTCGAACCCCACTTTTCCTTGTTATCTGCAGTCTAGTATATTGCGTGTGTGACGTTTTAGACGATGTGGCCACCAAATCAGGTAACTGTCACTTTAGATAGATTATATTAATATCTATTAAATAAAACTAATTATATATGCCTGCTTAAGTGTTTTCAAAGTGGACATAAAATGTTTTATTTTAAAAATGATCAAATAATTCAAATTAACATGCCCCTTGGTATAGAGTGGTCAGCGCACCTGACTACCAAATTATGGGTCCCGGGTCTGTTCCCAGCTGGTAGCATGGATACTTTTCCTGAAAGGTGAAGTATTACAATGGTCACCAGAGTTTGTTTGGTTAGGCTTAATTTAGGTTAAGAGTTTCTACTGCTCTCATACCTCATCTTCACATTCACAATTAACTCATATTATCTAGACATGGAAAGAGCCTCAATGGAAATAATGAGTAATCAATACATTTTGACGTCCTCTGAGCAAAGGTACATAGGTATAGTCTTATCTTCACAATAACTGGGCTACGAGTGATGTATCCCAGACAAATATACGAAAATAATAAGATTGGAGGTGACCTGGTGGTCTAGGGGTAAGGTGTCAGACTTCTATGCTGGCGGCCGGGGTTCAATCTTCGGTCCCGGCACTGATTTATCTGATTACCAAACCCTTCCTTCACCTCTGACAAGACATCTTGTGAATGTGTGGAATGCCAGGCCTCCACCGTGGTTTGGATTCCACGTTAAACTGTGGGTCCTCCATTTCATCTCACAATCACCCTACCATTACACATTAGCGTAAGTGCGTATAACCCGAACGGGTAGTAAGACGCGGTGCTAATAATAATAATAAGATTGGACAACATTTACGTGTTTAAAAATGAATATATCTGTTAAATAAATAATAATAATAATCCCGGAACTAGCTAAAAATAAAGTACTGCTAGACTCTCAATATCTCCAATAAAATCTTCTATCTCTAGTCACGGGGCTTCCCCTCACCTCTTTCTTTGCCGTCGCGTTGTCAACAGGGTGACTAGGCCTTCCTCCACAAGCCACAATTTCCCGTCTACATCCTCTCCTACCTTCACTTCAGCCTTACCCCCTTCTCTTCTCACCAACTTAAGGGCGGAAGGCGTCCGTTTTTCAGAGGGATCTTGACTCAAGGGTAACTCAATTACTTGTACGACCTTACTCTTGTTATAATTAACCATCGAGTCTTGAACCGATCGTTAACGCCCGAGGAACACGGTCGGAATTAACGGGAGGACGGGTGAGGAGTGGTTTTTGTTGACGCCTCTTCAATCGATGGACGTGTCATATCGTTTATGAAAATGTAAATATGTTATGTATAACCGAATACACTCACACACTCATTAATATTATTCTTACTTTTTCAGTATAAATGTTATTGTAATCAATTAGAGCGCTGCCATTATACCAATATGATATGTTAGTCTTATAAATGTACAAAACTTATGTACAATGTTTAAATACAATATGTATAGTTCTTAGTCACGTATATGAATACAAAACCTGTAAAGAACTTTAAATATTTACGTTATAAATATTATCGATATATCATTAGTAATTACTTAATGTATTATTGATAATTCGGGAAATCTTACGCAAAAAAAAAAAGAAAAGAAAAATGGTTTTGTATTCGAATCATAAGGGTGTAAAAAGAGGTGGATTATAAGGGGAAATGGGACCCTTCTGAAATGTTAGTGCATTTGTATATACATTTTTATGAGCTATCGGTATGGTAAGATTTTCCAATTGACCTCCCCCTCTCCACATTTGGAAAAATTAATTCTCAACCACCTAGTGAATTCCAATAATGATTTGTAAATTACTCACTCTATAGCATTAGGAACTCAAAAGTTAATTGGCACTCTTACAAAAGGACGCCACCTATACATATATTAAGCTATCTCTATCCAGTCCATCTTATTACACCCTACCCCTATATGTATCTAGCTCTATCCAGTCCACCTCATTGCACCATTTCCCTATATGGAGCCAGCTCTATACTATCCACCTCATTACACCCTATCCCTATATGGTGCTAGCTCTATACTATCCACCTCATTACACCCTATACCTAAATAGAGCTATCTCTATACTATCCACCTCATTCCACCCTATCCCTATATGGAGCTAGCTCTATACTATCCACCTCATTACACCCTATCCCTATATGGTTATAACTATATACTATCCACCACTCTATATTATCCGCCTCATTACACCCTATCCCTATATGGAGCTATCTCTATACTATCCACCTCATTACACCATATCCCTATATGGTGCTAGCTCTACACTATCCACCTCATTACACCCTATCCCTATATGGAGCTAGCTCTACACTATCCACCATATTACACCCTATCCCTATATGGAGCTAGCTCTACACTATCCACCTCATTACACCCTATCCCTATATGGAGCTATCTCTATACTATCCACCTCATTACGCCCTATCCCTATATGGAGCAATCTCTATATTATCCGCCTCATTACACCATATCCCTATATGGAGCTATCTCTATATTATCCGCCTCATTACACCATATCTCTTTCACATCTATTCTAATGTTATCCTCGCATCTGCGTCTAGGTCTTCCCAATGGTCTCTTCTCATTGGGTTTGTCAGTCAGTACCCTGAACAAGGTTCTAGATTCTCCCATTCGCACAGCATGTCCTACCCACTGTAATCTATGAAACTTTATTATCCTAACAATGTTTTTTTTATGAGTAAAGAGTATGTAGCTCATAATTATGTAGTATATTCTACTCCCTAGTAACCTAATCCCTTTTATGGGCCAAATATGTTCCGAAGCGCCTTATTCTCGAACAGCCTAAGTTGGTTTTCGCTATGAAACGTAAGAGATGACGTTTCAAACCTATAGAGAACAACTGGTAAAACTGTTGCTTTGTATATTTTGAGTTTAACATTCTTTGGCAGCAGGATAGATGACAACAACTTACTGACTGAGTAATAGCATTCCTTTTCCGATTGTATTCTTTTCCTAATTTGCAAACAAAATAACTTATTGCTAGTTAAAAATCGTTACTAAATCACTCTAATAGATTTCATTTATACAAGCACATGATTTATTTACAGGTCCTACAGCGTAATAGGTGAATAGGTTTATAGTCCAGAGTGTTATTCAAGGATTAGTGTAGTGGACTAATTAATATAATCAAGGTTATATCCAGATTATCTTCATTTGGGATATCATTCCCGATATATTATTCCACACCTTTCTATTTATAAATTTCCACTGGGTTTACAACTATTCACCTTTCTCCTTATAAATTTCCGCTGGGTTTACAACTATTCACCTTTCTCCTTATAAATTTCCACTGGGTTTACAACTATTCACCTTTCTCCTTATAAATTTCCACTGGGTTTACAACTATTCACCTTTCTCCTTATAAATTTCCACTGGGTTTACAACTATTCACCTTTCTCCTTATAAATTTCCGCTGGGTTTACAACTATTCACCTTTCTCCTTATAAATTTCCACTGGATTTACAACTATTCACCTTTCTCCTTATAAATTTCCGCTGGGTTTACAACTATTCACCTTTCTCCTTATAAATTTCCGCTGGGTTTACAACTATTCACCTTTCTCCTTATAAATTTCCGCTGGGTTTCCAACTATTCACAATCGGTGGGTGCATATATAAATTTCACTTAATTTATTTTAATATGGTTCCTTGTTTATATCGAGATAACAATAAATTACGCCGATGAGTTTTTTTAGCATCGCATCCTAATACCCTTTCATCTTACAGACATATGCACTAATTACACATATGAGTTATGGATGATAATGACTAAATTAAGATAAACTATACCCGCATGTGTGAGGAGGTAGTGTGGAAAACCATTTAGGAAAAATAAGTACATCCAACCGGGATTTTAACCCTTATCTCCCCAACACAGGAGGTCCAGTCTTGCAAGAGCGATGGATAAGTCTATGCTGCAACTGACGCGCACAAATTAATTAATATAACAAGATACGCATGATTTGGTGGTCACAGGGTCTAGGGCATCACTCTCACAATAGAATGGATTGCCGATAGCAATATTATCTGGGTTCTTGTTTAGGTCGGGAGTAATGAGGGCAGTTATTCATAGGTGGTCTCCCTTTCTCCCCTCACATAAATGCGGGTATATTATCTCTAGATTCCACCTTCATCCCTATCAATAAGTATGATCATCATACACACGAGTATAACCCAAACGGGTTGCAAGACTTAGTAAAATAAATATGTGTACATTACACGCATCATAAGTTAAATCATTTTGTCACTACCACGAGAAAAAAAAAAGCTCTATTTGGACATAGAAATACGAATTTAATTTATGTTGGTACCACTTCCTATTCTGGTATAGTAACTTGACTTTGCATAACAGATTTAATTGGTTTCTTATTTATTAACTAGACTAAGTATCATCTCTGAGGTAACAGTATGGCTACTATTGGAATACAGCGTTGTCGTTTTATTGTTTTCATGTTAATAATATTATCTTGAATATAAGGCATATTTTAAACTCTAGTTTGTTGAGGGGACCGTTAATTCTTTCTCAACCCATCACACTACCTTCCAACATGATTGAAAGCGAGTAAATTAGTCAACAGTAAGCCAACCTAGATCAAACCAAGATGAAACTTCTCTCCATTATACCTGCAGATTCAGTAGAGGTGATTTTGGGTGTAGTGTAATCAAACTTTAATACATTTTAATCAACCAGCGAGTAAAATAATGACAAAATACTACCTCTCGAGTCAATGGGTCTGTTTAGCACATCAGGGAAGTTTAACCATTACTCAACCCCAATACGGTGTCGGATGTTCTCACGAATACTACCTGAGCCATTAGGGGATTATAAGTATAGTGGTTAAATTATGATTGCAGCTTTAAAAAAATATTCTATATCGTTTATTTAAAGATATGTTTGTATACTCCCTAAAGGTTTAGAGAAGGTAACACACATAAAGAAAGAAATACAATGATTACAGAGTGTTATTAATGAGACATATAACAGAGTACAGTATGATATGTGACATTAAGGATAGTTCATTTGGTTTCCGTTGTCTTCTGTAATAAATATAGTGTGATTGTAAAGTGTAATATCACAACAAGTAGATAAATAAATACATAATAAACTGAGAACAAAACGTCCAGTAAAATGAGCCTTGTGAGTACAGGCAGATGAGCCAATAGTGGTTGACTAAAGCAAATTATTGTTGGGGATCAATATCCAGGATCCTAAAATATCCCGAGAAGACAATCCTTACAACTCTCCAACTGCAACAACTTGGACAGTGGCGGGTCATTAATTATAAACATTTAAGGAAATCCCTTGAACTGACCTCAAGAAAGAGCTCTCTCGGTTAGATGACTGTACCCTAAAGAACATGACCATTAGCCCATCAGCTTGTGCTCGCTCAGGTTCTTAAGAAGCCTAGATACTTAGGCATCTAGTAACTAAACGCTCTATCTATGGTAACTTAGAGTGAGTTAACATCATAGTCACAAATAGGAGGCGCTAACCTAGTCCCTCTTATACGGGGACAATTAGCCCCATTTAGGGCAAAATAGCTACAGCCAAGAGCTACAGTGGCCACACTCACGAACAAAACTTGTTTATAAGGTATACCCAACTGATCCAAGTACAACGAGAGTACGACATAAGGACGCCGTCTACACGGCTTCAAATAAACTTGCAATAACGATATAAAGGCTTCCCGAGGGAAGAGCCAATAATAAATAGTAAAATACAGGATCCAATAGTAACACAATACAAGATACTTATCCAGGGCCAAGATACCTAATTAGGTCATCAAAACACATCTAGCACTCCCCACTAGTGACTCAAGACGTTCCCTTCCTAGCAATACAAACAGCAGTGATAAGCACCAATCTAACGTTAATTATCCAAATAACCATAGTGATGAATAAGCCAATTGGCATAATAAACAACACAAGTAGTACATATCTATAAGAAACTATATCTGCTCTTTGAACTATCATGCCCTAGTTGACTCTTGTGACAACTCTTGTGACAATTCTTGTAATATCAGCCTAAGTAGTTCGATAGTTATATACATCAATTATCCAGGGGATTGACTTAGAAAGAAACGATCTCTTCACGACTCCCAAAGTTGAGCCGATGCTTAATAACCTTCACATTACTCGTCGCTATACTTCTAGAATTACATAGCAAAATATACACAACTTGGCGGGCAACAATACAAACCGTACGTAGACTGGAATTAGCCAGTCCCGCTATCAAACAGTCCGTGCGAGACCCAACTCGGCGAGCAACAGTACAAACCGTACGTAGACGGGAATTAGCCAGTCCGGCTATCAAACAGTCCGTGAGAGACCCAACTCGGCGAGCTACAGTACAAACCGTACGTAGACGGGAATTAGCCAGTCCCGCTATCAAACAGTCCGTGAGAGACCCAACTCAAACATAGGACAGCGCAGCATTATTGTAGCCCCAGTGGTAGAGCAGGTGGCGCACTTATAGTGCACCAGCGGTAGACTATGGTGGTGTTGGTGACCCAGGTGTGGACCCGATAAGTCGTAAATTATTATAAGTTGTGTTTCTTATTCTGCTCGACAGGTATATCAAATAAACTTACAGACTGAGAAGGAATTAGGAAGGGGAGAACAGGTGTCAAACAATCACGTCTTACAGCAACAGCGTGCGGAGGTCTGAGCGGTCATCAAGGGGGGTAAGCGCATGCGCAGAGAGAGCAAACATAAAGAGGTAATACGAAACGAGTGAAGCCCCAACATTACACTTTCTTGATATGTTTTATTGCTGCATTTGAATGAAATTAAGCTTATGGGCTATGAGCTAGAAACACACTCACATAGACATTTAGGTCAAGGAGAGACCAATGAGTAGGATAGATCATGAAACAGACGATCTCTTGAGAGGTGAAACAGTCACATGATTGTGCGAGCTAATATCCAACAATATCTCAACAATCGATATTAAAGTTGAACATCGAAATTGTACAATTTAACCGTATAATTATGTACGCATTATCGAATGAACAGTCAAATATATCTAATATAAGAAAAATGAAAAAGAAAGGTTTATTAAGAATTGTTATCACTAATGGCATTTAACATTCAATTTATAAAATAAAAATGACTGTACCATTTTATTATTTTAAGTCGTAAAACTTAGAATAATTTTATAAAAATGCAACTTTCAAATACCCCTGTCGTCAATTCATAAGCTTTGTAGGGAAAAAACTCAATCCCCCCCAAATACAGTTATTTCTGTCAAAACGTGAATTTAACTCAAGAAAAGATTAGTACTGCCCCACATTTGAAATTTAAAATTATAATGTTGGTTTACATTTTGATTCCAAAAACAATTATTGCTAGCTTGTTCTCTAATAAAAGAGTTTCAGCTTAAAAAAAATTATTTTACTTTATAGTACATTTAAACGTGTCAAAAGCAACTTTTCGAATCACTCTATAAGTTTATACTCATTCTTTTATACATCGCCTTCAGTAAATCACATACATAATTCAGCCACGCGTCACTTTTTGTGTATTTTTCCTACCCCCTTCCACAAGATCCATCCACCCCTTAACTATCCTTTTATTTTATTTTTCTTTGCTAAAAGAACAGCCAAAAAGGAAGAGTTCTTATTCGTCTTGAGATGTCGGATATCCTTCATGTCAGAGGTGCTTCATTTCAGAACAGGAACTGCTAGCACATTACAAATCATCTCTCTGCTTGCCTCTTCTACCTTTTATTTTCCCCTTTTTCTACCCACTAACCCTTCTATACATACCCCGTCTACCCATTCTCTTCCTCTTCTACCATAGCTTTCCAATAATTCCTTCCTTTAGCTTTCTTGAAAACAAAACATTTATTGTTTTCTTCTTTTTTTTCCAGATAGATGTGGTTTTTCTCTATTTTTAAGTGCACGGAAAGTGGAAGAATTATGAAAAATAACAAATTTTAACGTTTAGTTGGTTGTTATCTTTTATATTTTTTTTAGTGAATAGGATTGTTTACTTATAATAATAATCTTTACTTCCTGGTTAAGAAAGTGAGTATAGTTAGACTATTTTTTTATCTACAGTCCAATTTTACAAAAATAATACACCTAATCAATAGCTAAGAAAGGAACAAGATCCAATAGTATGCATCAAATCACAGGGTCTTCAAATCTCACTTATGATATTATATAATATCAATATATATAAACAACATTAATAATATTGTAAAGTTTTATCAATTTGGATAGAAAAAATAAGTTTGTATTTTCTTAACGATTTTCTACTATCATAATTTATAAAAATATTTATTACTATTCCTGGGTGTTAGTAATTAGTATATATCAGTTTATTGATTTACAAATGGATAAACATTGTTACAAGTGAATAAATATTGAAAGTATATTAATAAATTTGAGCAACCCCCTCCCGCCAGGGGTTTGGATGCACATTTGGGGGTTTTGAAGTGGGTGGGGGTGGAAATTTTCGAAGTCCAGTGCCCCCATCCGAAAGGCAATTCCCTGACCCCAGTGGTTCCAGAGATACGTAGTGATAGGAGGAAAGGGTGCGGGGGTGTTGGTGTCTTAGGTTAAGCGGTATAAGTAATTTTAACTAGCCCATAAGTTAACATAGTCTTAGTTGTACCCATACGAAATTTTAGCTCAATCAGTATAGTGGATTTTGAGTGAAAGTGCAAGGAAAGTTTGTAGCACATGACACAGTAACAGAGTGATTACTTAATAGTGTAGTAGTATATATTAATTTAGAGTATCTTTCGTGGGTGTGCCTAGCATAAGGTATTCGAAGTGAAAGACTTTGAGTTTATGTAGAGTTTACTATTTTTTGTATTCTAAAATATTGTCATATATCATTTTAGCCTATCATAAATTGGATCTGTCCACGTTTAACCAGATATTTTCAAATCGGTTGAGTTTTCTCCGAATTTTAAAGTTTCTGTGTTTTACTATAGCACGATTATATACATAAGATATATATATATATATATATATATACATGCTAAGACCTGCCTCTATAAATGTCCTACGAAATAAAAAATACTACCTCGCAATCGGTCAATTGTTCTAGAGATAGAAAAACATACACATAAACATACAAATTGTTTAGTAATATTTAATTATGTATTGATAGTAGCTATCTACCTATGATCTATATTTTATATGAATAAATTAGAGGGTGACCTGGTGGTCTAGGGATAAGGTGTCAGACTTCTATGCTGGCGGCCGGGGTTCAATCCCAGGTCCCGGCAAATATTTATCTGATTACCAAACCCTTCCTTCACCTCTGACAAGACATCTTGTGAATGTGAGGAATGCCAGGTCTCCACCATGGTTCGGATTCCACGTTAAACTGTAGGTCCTTCATTACATCTCACAATCACCCTGCCATTACACATTAGCGTAAGTGCGTATAACCCGAACGGGTAGTAAGACGCGGTGCTAATAATATTAATAATAATAATAATAAAATAAAAAGGGTGTGTATCTCTGTCTCACATGAACGTTGATTAATACATACCGCACTCAAAGGTCTGTAGTTTAAAAATTAGTAGCCCTTGTGCATGAACACGTGTAATAAGAACAAAATTTGAAAATTTTGGTTAGATTACTTTTAAATTAACTAAATAAAAAAATAAAAAATATTAATGCCACAAAATAGATTTAGTAATAGCGTGTATTTAATACAGTTGTGGGATATGGACTATGGTTACCCATGTGCACGAACATGTTCGCCTGTAAGCTGCAATTTTAAAATTTGGATCAGATTTACCTTTTACCCTTTCTTCAATACTTGCCCTGTTTTCATTTTTACCATTTTACATTTTACACTATTTACCTTATTTGACCATATTAAACATTTTTGCCCATTAGACCCCTAATCACCTTTGTGCAGTTTTAAACTTTTTAAGTATTTAGCCTACCCCTTAAATTGTATTACTAACATTTCCAACATATTACTGCTTTTATTCTTTTTTCGCTTTTGGCAATTTTTGCACCTTTTCAAAATCCTTTTTGCACTTCAAACCCTTTTTATCTCTTTTAACCATTCTAATCTACTTACCCTTTTAATTTTTATTGAATTTGCTTTTATACCTTTATTTTTTTTCTTTTTTACCATTTTTGCCCTTTTTCCCTTCTTGACCCATTTATCCTTTTTTACACCACATGTCCGTTTATCACATTATCCTTTTGGGAATTTTTTCACCTTTTATACTCTTGCCCTTTTTACCACCTACATTCCTTTAACCCTTTTTACTCTTTTTTGAGCAATTTGCCTTTTTCTCTTTTTTATCCTTCGCACTTTTTTACTTTTTGCACAATTTTACATTTTTTTTACTTTTTGACCTTTTTGTTTCATTTAAATATTTTATATTTTTATATTTACTAGATTAACAAAAAAATTTAAGCCTTACAATCCCCTTTAACCCTTTTGTCTTTGTTCATTTTTGTATCGCCTTTACTTACCATTTCTATCCTTTTTTGCTCCAACCCTATTATCCCATTTACCCTTAAATATCTCTCCTGGTCAAAGCAAAATACTTCATGTTATAAATAAAGAGTATTATATATATTATATATAAATATATATATTATACATATTATATATAAAGTAGCTCTTTAGTGTACCAAGTTAATTTTGGAAATATTAATATACATTTAACATTATTAATCAAACTTAAATTATATTACGATAGTGAGTAAACTATTCATGTTTTAGTATATATTTATTTAATTAAGGTAATAACTTTATCAATAAATTAATAATATTATATTACCAGCATATTACTTAAAATTATAGAGTGAAACATTAGTTGCTCAAAATTATCTTCAATATTTTAATTTTGTGCGTGATAATATGCGGTGGTAGTAGCACCTTATATCTTCAATGTCTAATCAATGAAGCTACCGTAAGTAGTAGCCAGACCGGTATAATATATGTAATACATTATTTTATAGCTTGGTTTCAATGTGGGTATTATAATTGTCTCCCTTTGGTCTTTAACTTAAATCTTTTTGTCTTCCAATCCTTTGAAAATAAAATTATGTGAAGATAAAAATTGACTTTGGGAACATTTTATACGAAAAATTATCACTGTTCTTGTTAAATTGTATTTTATTAAATATGATAAGTGACTGTTGAGAATAAATTAAGCTAATGCTTAAATTGAAAATGGTATCAATAATTAAAAATTATCATTGTTTAGAGGTTACAGATATTGGCTTTAGAGTAAAAAGACAAGTGATAGTCTTTGTCGCTGAGTTGAAATATTTGTCGCTGACAAACTCCCGTCCATCTTGATTATAGTGGTTGTTATAAAGATTTAAAACAGCTCTAAAATGTCTAAATATCTTAAAACTTCTTTTGTGACCTAATTAAAATATAACTTTATTTTTTGAGCTAGGCTATTGTTATGTTTCTGAAATTTTATTTTTCTCCCGGCCTAAGTATTTCACTTAAGGCGTATTTGTACTGTACATGAGATGATTAGATTATTTAGTAAAAATTTTAAAATCTAAGAAATACAAAATATAGAGTTTTCACCTATCAACTTCATTTTGATAATAGACACATATTTTAGAATAACAAACTATTAAATAAATAGTGTGGGATTTCCAAACGTCTATTATGGGTCTAATTTATTACAGTTGGTAGCCTCTTAAAATTTAAGACTTGACCCATTCCCAAAAACAAAATTGTTGTGTTCCAAAAATGTAAAGTATTATCAGTAGTAATGTATATTTTTATTATGGCTTGATTTGTCACGAAAAAAAAAATCACAAACGTATAATATTTATTAAATACATATTTAGTGAAAAAGATGAGGTGATATGGGTAACTGGCTAGTTATTAAAAGATAGGCATAGGTTGTAATGAGAGGGACTGGATGAAGATATATCAAAATAGGAACAAGTGGCATACTTTTATAAGTGCTGCATATGAACTTTAAAGTTCCTTAAGCCATACATTAAGTAAGTTAAATTAGAATTTAACAAAAATATTACTGATATAAAGTCATAAAATCATAATGAACATTAAATAGGGAAATTTAAGAATAGTTCAACTAAGAATTTTGACGCGCTTTTTTTTATTTTTTCAAAGTGGCGCCACTTGTTATTTTCATCAAGGATTTGTATAAAAATGGTTATCATTGCAGCAACTACCAATCAAACTAGAGTGTGGGATATCAATGGCTACCACAACAACTATTGGTTTACATTTATATATTTATGAGCCTTCAAGCGTCATCATTTTTAACAAAATGTGAACTATAACATATTATTTACACTATTCCAAATGGACAATTTACAAGGAGGACAACACTCTTGAGTAGCAGACTTAAAGGACCTTTTATAAAATACAAATATCCTTTTTTTCTTCTAAACCAATAATATTTTACAATTTTACTGGTGTTATTTTATAGGTATTACGGTTTACTCGATGGTATTAGAAACTCGCATTGCCGCACTTAGAAGAAAAGTACGCCACCTATCCCTAGCTTTAGGTTTCTCTATTTTGTCCCCACTCATTTCAACCTATCTATTTCAGTTCCATTATCATTTTTATCCCCCCATCTGCTTCTAGGTGTTCCCATTTTAAAGGTACTAATAACATGTATCAATAGTAACAGTTGCAGAGCATATTACTTTAAGCATGTAGTAAATAAAATGAGCAAGATATATTTATTTGCTTTATTCTTATTATTCTTATGCGTACAATTAAATGTTCCATGCATAATTTGATATTTGTGCTGCTTGTTATTAAAACCTTTGTCTCTATTATAGCTAATGTCCGCTCACGGTAGGAATTACTCTCTGAAAGTTCTTTTTCCTACCAATATCCTACTATATAATAGATTTCTGGTAGGGAAAAAAACCTTTCAGAAAACAATTCCTGTGGTGAACGAATTTTACTATCGTTCCCTAAAGAAGTAAATTGGCTAATCTGTTATTTTTTTCTTAGTGACTATTTTAGATATATAAGTATAGATATTATAATTTATAGCCTTAATTAAAATTGGACTCTTAAATTTACATGGAACTTTTATTCTACTAGTATTCGCTTGATCATATAATAGCTATCAACAACACACTTTTATTGTTTCTATCACAATATTTTAATGATCACTGGTGTGAACTTATTCTATACAAATGTTATGTTGAGCACAGTTCATTGACCAACCAGAAATATAAATTTTCTAACTTTGGACCCAGCAGGAGATTTCTCAAATTTTTTAACGGATAGAGGATGTCTCGTCGAGGACCATGCGCTGTAATTGTTGTTTTTGTTTTTAGCAACTTTATTATCCTTTCCACCTTAAAATGTGAGTGAAGAATGACCCTGAGCATTGAATATCTCTTCGATAGATCAATGACAAACATTAGCGTACTAAGCTAAAGGTAGCGGTTTCGATTACCGTGACCAGGGGTCATTAATCAATTTAATTATATGAAATGTATATGCAACTGTAACCGTAATTAATAAAATATAGTAGCGTGCCTACTTAATCTATAATAATTGAAATAAGCATACACTGGCTTCATCGTATCTTTGATAAAGAAATACTTTTTATGACAAACTTAAATAAGTATGGTATATTTACCTCTATGTAAAATAATTTGAAAAAAATTCAATAAGTATTTCTCAACGTAATATAATCTTCTAACAAGATTAAAATATAATTTAAATAATAATTCCACAGTGTATAAAAATTATCAAAACAAAAATTAAATTATTTTTCCAATAAACTGTATTGTAAGCATAATATTGCTAAAGACATTAAATGATGAATTACATATATTTATATGATATACAAAAATGTTATATTTGGCCATCACAATCATACAAGGTACTTCCAGATGTCTTAGAATACTCAGACCTCCTTACGTTACTTATATTCTTTTAAATATAGGTACTATAACGTTATGTATTTTAACCTTATGATAT
The DNA here is from genome assembly GCA_901482245.1 of Timema douglasi. NCBI lineage: Eukaryota > Metazoa > Arthropoda > Insecta > Phasmatodea > Timematidae > Timema > Timema douglasi. Next base: position 30,685 of record CABEEJ010004878.1, read on the forward strand.
GAATCAAATATGAAGTTAAAGAGTGGATTTCATCCTAAACTAAGAAGTGCAAACTGAAATTAGATGGAACCAATCTTAATATTTTGTGATATATAGATTACAGGGCCCTTATATCAGAAAGGTTATTAACGACGTTGCCTACTTGGCGATTTTGAAGCTATTTAGCGAAGCGGGTTGCATCTTAACTTGATGCACGTACGCATTCTAAGCATTATTACACTTAGACGCCATTGTACAAAATAGAAAGAGAGGAAAGAAAATGATAAGTTCACGCGAATAGGGTTCTTGTCTAAGTGCTAATAAACCTTTCCCTCTTCTTAGAACGAGCTTACAGGATCACTTTAATACTTGCATCTTGGAAACACTGACTTTATTATTAATTTTACCTTTCTCTTATTTCCTATGACAGATAGACATAAGTTACCCAGACCTCTTTTAATCTACATCCTAGCAGGAAGATTACTAAAAGCCATTTTCGTGACCAGGTCAAATAGTCAATCTTGTAAATGATTTATAAAAAATACGTTTACAAAAACTACCTATATTTAGAAATAATAATGTTTAGAAACTATAAGATTATTTTAAGAACGGATTTTTTTTATTTCAACTTTATATCTTTAAAACTCGCTTAGTAAAACGTTAATTTATTAGCATTGGAAATCCTATCTTGACCGGCCGTGATTTCATAGGTAGGTAATGTCCTTTAATAACAAGGTAAATCCAAAGATTACAAAAAAGAAAATAAGCTTAAATCTCATCCGTGTAACTGCAGAGATATAATGGGGAAACCACAGGAATAAAATATATATGGATAGCCAACTTACCGAGCTCAGCGGAGACTTCTACTCTAGACCTCCTCTTTAATAGTGACAAAATTCACTAAGAACTATTTTAGATTGTGTCTATATAAAAGTCAATACGTAACATGTTTCAGGTTTTATGAATGAGTTTAATACTCTTGGTTTCCAAAACCTACAATTTCTTCAGAACCACTAATAATTATATTTTTTACCATTCAATTTTAATATATACTCTGTTATTCAGAAAAATTGCAATGCTGTTTGATACTTTTGTCAGACAAATTATTTATTTAATACCTTGCGCCCTCAATACAATTTACGTTATTCTTTTGAAGATTTATAAAGAACATGTTTAAACAAAAGATATCTGTTATAAAGTTATTTTCTAAAAATATTTTAGAAGTTTGTGCATAGTTACATAATGTTAATACATTACCTCAGACTTATTTATAACATGAAGCTTTCAGGTAGTTATTTTTATTTACTACGACCAAATTTTATTTTATAATTGGAATTTCGTTGCTCCTTTCATTGTATATATTTTTCTAACTTTGTTTGTGTCATCATTTTTATAACTTAACTTTTTTGTAATCTAAACTTGTTTAACTAGAATTTATAAAAATTGGTAAGTTTTTCTTTAACAAGCTATGGAATGCCTTGTGTATATCATCATTATTCACTGAATCAGAGCAAGCTTTACAATTTGAAAGTAAAGTTTACAATTTATCCATTTTTAGGCTTATAACAAAAGTTCTTATTGTAATATTATCTACAGTTTTAACATAGTGTATCTACTATTGACATAAGATTTAATATAATTATTATCTTCAATATGATCATATTTTATTAATTTTATGCTACTTTTAGTTTTAAACCGATTATAAACATATTTTGCTAGAATATAAAAATTGAAAATTGTTAGAAACAACACATAAAAATTTAAAATAGGGGTCTAACATTTAAAATAAATATATGTGTAGATTTTTTAATATGTATAACTTTTATTCGATCAAAAATTTGTAAGAGATTGTTACGTATTTAGTTTTGTTTTCAAGACAAATGGATTAAATAGACCTAGCTCAATTTTATTTACTTTAAATCTTAATTTTGAAAAGTTTATATGTTAAACTTTAACAATATATTACTTTTACCTAAAATATGTATTTTCTGTTGTTTCAGGTAAGTTGTGGATACGAAGAATAATTGGTATTCTATCAATAAATCAGGTGATCAAATCTAAATCTGGAATACGTGAGTAAATTTTGAAGTAAATGGAAAATGTGTACAATATATAGTAATATAATACTTAGAATAGATTATCCTGCAAAGATTTATGAACAAAATATAATAAATATAAAATTTTGTTTGCACATTTTAATATGAGTTAGAGCGTAAGCTTTAATTTACAAAGCACATAGCACATATATACATACATACATACATACATACATACATACATACATACATACATACATACACACATATATACACATTCATACATATTCATACACATACATATATATACACACATTCATACACACACATACATACATACATACATACATACATACATACTTAAATACATACATACTTAAATACATACATACTTACATACACCCATACACACATGCATACACATATATATGTTTTTCAAGAAAATATTATTATAATATTATAAATTTACTGAAGATTGCATCTGTGTTCTTGGGTAAAGCTGGTTTTCCCCACAAAGTCAGTGGCGTCTTGGGAGATACACGTATAGAGTAGTTTGACCCGTGATTGGCTTCTGTTTAGTTGATTAGTTGACATGACAGTGCTCTATTAAGCCAAAATCAATTTCTTATAATCTATGTTTGGTTCATTTTTATAATCTATAATATTTTTATTGATTTATACTTTACTTACAGGACAAAATTGGTGGTTAACTTTAAATATTGAATTAATTCTAATTTACGTCCAATTTGCGAAACAGTTCGTAGATATTATACTTTACTAAGAGATCCTTTTATATTAATATTGTTTAAGTAAATATTAGTTATAAACTTAGTAAGGAATTTGGTGAATAGCAAATGATACTAAGTTCACTATATTCTTATTATCTTGGTATAACCTGCCTGTGAACATTAACAATATTTAAAATGTTTCTGATATCGAAATTAGATACCACAATTTAATGCCCAAATAAAATAAATTATCAGTGCACATGCCAAGAGATCTTTGTTTCTTGGAGTAAGGAAGCTAAAATCGATTCTAGAGATTTTCCTCATTCAATCCAAGATGGTTCCATACATTTATAATACCGTTATTTGCGTATGTATTCATTTATGAAGGAAAAAGTAACATCACTGGTCCATAAAACTGAGATAAATTGATGGAGGGATTAATGTGCTCATCGAATGACACCCACTATCTGCAGAACTTAGCACTATCTTCACCAAAGACGGCAGCCACTCGGTCAGTATGGCTGGATATCGGGATGACGCCATGATCTTTTTTATTTGTCTTTTCACACAGGAATGAAAAATCTTGTCTGATGCTATGTGTCTTTTGTTATTGGTGCAGTTATTGGTTTATTTAGTTTTGCTAAACTCAATCAGTGATCCAAGTTAAACAAATAATTGGAAGTTCCAACGATCACTGTTGTTAGGGAGACCTGGTTTCATACCTAGGCTGGCTGAATTTCATGTGGTTTTCCAAACATGATTTTCTCATATTCTCTACGTGCAGACATGGGTTAATTTATTAAAATATATGATTTTTGTATAACTTTTAGATTAGGTCCAACCCTTGAATTGAGCTTGATAAAAATATTTTTAAGGACAAAAAGTGCATTTGAGTAAAAGTAGCTCAAGATTAATAGCGGATCTTTTAATTTTTTTTAACTTATTATTAACGCAGTGAGTGTAATTGGATCTACAACGTTCACTCAAACTGGTGGAAGCCCAAGCATATGTGAAACAATGAAACATGGCATCAATTTCTTCCAAACCAAATTGTTACCTTATTTATAAAATAAATATTAATTTAGTATGCACATATTTAGAACTGCATAGAAACTCAATCCTTATATTATTTGCTTGTGAATATAATTTTAACTATTAACTGGTTATAAACTTAGTTTTTATGTTTTTATATATGTATGTATGTATGTATGTATGTATGTATGTATGTATGTATGTATGTATGTATGTATGTATGTATGTATGTATGTATGATATATGTATGTGTGTGTAGTCGCCATCACTTTTTGTGCTTTTCATAAGTTAGTTGTGTAGTGTACTCCCTTAGCGCTTGGTCAAGAGAAAAGTTGTATGTTTTTTTTATACTACCACCAACTTCCGCCTTTTTTGTCACCCTAGACCGCCCTTTACTACCCCACTCTTTTGTTACATACATTCCTAATTTAGAACAGGAACAAAGTTTAGTGTGGTTGGTGAATTCTAGTTGATACTGGGGTAAAGAGAATGGGTTAGGTATTCGTCCGTTCAGAGATGATGTTGAATTCACATTATCTCGTTTTTGGCTCATTTTTTTTAATGGATCTGGTGGACGTGGGCAGCCGACTTTGTTTTTAGTTTTGTTCATGGATATAAATTTTGGCATGATAAAACTTTGAATATTCTACATTAAACTTTGATTATTTAACATTAAAACTGGTCAATTTATTAGTATGCTAAAATAATGTTTTGCGTTACTGTTAAGATATTTTTTTTCTTACGTTTCTATATATTTTTAAAAAAATATACTAATTTAATAAGCAGGACCAAGATATTATTTTAATATATAAACCGTATATATTAGTTTTAAAATTACTTGAAGTAAATTATTATACCTATTTTTAAAGTGGTTTTCACATGAAATTTCAAATATTTATTTATAGCCATTTCTTCATACAAACGATGAATTTTTTCAAAACAATCTACTTGGGGATGTATTTTAATGTTAAGTTTACATCTTTTTTGACTCCCTCTATCCAATAATTAACTTCAATATGTCGTCTTATCATTTTTCAAATTGTTTTTACTACTATTATTTTCCCAAGATCTTTCTAAAGACATACAGCTAGAAATTTTATGTAGTTTAAACTTCAAAATAAGTACAAAAATACTTAGAAAAATTAGTTAAAATATGTAACAATTAATAACCTTTCTTTCCCCACGCTAACAATACATACATAATTTTATGGTTCCATTCTAAGTTCTTTGCCTTGCCGCTTCATAACAGTTTCTTTCCTCGACAAAAGAACAACGTTAAAATGAGCTAGTCAAATCCAAGGATTATTGATATCTGATTTATGTTTACAAGCTCTAACGCCGCGCGAGAGATGTGTTTTTGAAGTCTGGCAACACTGCATTCCCCCTCCTTCACATCACTAAAAACTTCAGACACAAGGTTACGTTACGGCAAATGGGATCTTCTCTTATGTGCCAGCATACCTGACTTGGACTTTGCTCACTGCCATTCCTTCATCGAATACATTCCTTTATGAAAGTACCGGTTGTCTGAAAATTAGTGACACATCATTTAAAAGTATATTTCTCATGAAAGACATATAAATATTGCCACGATAAAACAACGCACTAAATATGTAATTTTATGTAATCTTATAAAATATGTTTAATTCATTAAAACATGTATAAATATGGCAAGTTTAAAATTCAAAATACAGTCCAAAACAACTTAATCCATCGATATTTCGCTTTTCCTATCTCTAGCTGGCACGATTAAAATATTAAATTACATAAAAACCAGGGATATAAATGACATAGTGCTCTAAATAAAACGCATTGTGAAAATATCTCTTTTTAATATCTAAGAATACATTGGATGAATTGGTTGCTTCTTGAGTATATGATAAAAAGAATGCCTTTTTATTGACGATCATAAAAAATGTGTTGTTTAAAATGATATTGAAGGTAGGACTCACTTTTTGATCAAGGAAAGGTTAATAAGGGTTAATTGCTGAGGGTCCTATCTTAAATTACTAAAGGTCAAAACCTGCACTTTTACTTGAACATTTTTTTATCATTAAAATAAGAGGCTATTAAATATAAATTAATTTAATGTTATGATTAAATGTTTCATGTCTATGACAAAATGACATGTCTAATAATAAATCATTTGTTATAATTTCTGAGATATATATTAATTATATAGTAAGGAGTATAATATAATAAATTATTGAGTAAAACTCGATATTGAAATTTTGATGAAACTGAACTTTAACTTTTTTTCGCCATGTAATAGATAAATTTATCTTGTGTATAAAATCACATGTAATTACAAACATTATAAATCAAAATGTAGTAAATATTAACAATCAATTAAAACATGTGTCACATTTATTTATATTGATAATTTGTGCAAGCTTAAATTTTAACGTACACATTTATCACACTCAATTGTAAATATGAAAGAAAGTTTCGAAACGTTAATTATTTTGAAACATCTTACAGATGTGTTCAAATTTTCAACCTTTCATATTTACACATCTTGTTATATTCCACGACATTTTAAATTAAAACAAATGTATTAGTTACTAATTTAGTTCTTGATATTATAACTTTATTTGTTTATAAACGAAATTGTCTGTATTTATTTGATGGAAAACATCGTAAATATGCTTATATTCCCAATAATAAAATAACTCTATTTTATTATATGCTTGATAAAAATTTACTTTCTACTTATTATTATTAAATTATATTTATTTGAGTTTCATTTAAATGGTACATAAAATATATAGATGTAATTCATTAAGTTGCATTATATAGTACTAATAAAACTTTAACGGTGCATTATTTTCAAATAAGTTCTAATTTTAGCTAACTACAATAAGTTATGTCCATGAATTAACGTAAATTTCTTATTTCACATCACTTAGCTTTCATTTTACTTTCTCTCGACACCTCTGAGAGAAAGTATTGTGATCGTAAAATATGTCCATCTCAAGATTTTAATAAATTTTGACGTTTCACGACCACCTGAAATCTAAAAAGTTGTTTTTGTGATGCCGTCTCTATGTAAAGTGGGCTAAAGCCAAAATAATTTTACAGATTTGGCTATCACATCGTATCTGAAGTGTTCATAAAATCCCCCTTGAGAAATTTTTGGAATTATATGACTAACCCTAAAGTTAAGGGTAGTTTACTAAGTGGAAAAAATATATAAATTGATTTTCTCGACGTTTGCTTTAACGATATTGATTACATTTTATATCTGGACACTGTGTATTATCATAAACAATATGGCAATTCTCTTTTTTCATAAAAACTTCTTTGATGGTACTTTACATTAGGGAACTTTTATATTTTCATCGTTTATCCACAACTATTTGAGATACGAAATATCTTATGATTGTAGAGTTGTTTTACTAATAAACATTTAGATCTTTTATGTGAAATATATTCATATAATACCAATAGTTTCTGAGCTATAATTAAAAATTTACGGTTTTTAATTCAGATCTTTGAAAATGAGTTTGATTCTTATGTTCATTGGTGGACATATCTATTTTTCTTTACTCAATTTTTCTGTAAAAATGCTCCTAGTTCCTAATGCTATAGTTGAATAAGTAAAAATTTATATAATTTAATTTATGATCTTTGTTGTAATGTTTCTACACTAATGTATGAAACTATTATATACCTTCACACATCTTATGAGCTTTTAGTAAAAGTCTGAGTTGAGATAAAAGCGAGAGAAAAAAGGCTATGGAGTAGTTCACCGTACCATTGATTTTTTTTATTAAAATGGGATATTTATCATTGTTATCCACGGAAAAATTACATTTAAAACAGTATTTATATTTTTCATGATCAAGAATTTCATAAGAAAATAGGGCTTAAGAACCTATCAAATGAAGAATAATACACCTGAAAAAATATTTGATAGAAGTAAATAATTTTATTTTAAAGTTACAGAAACTATTAAAAATATTCATTTAAACTATACCATATAAATATTTGATTTTAAATATTCCTCAAAAACGTCTGAAAGTATTATGGTAGTATATAAACATAATTAAACCCAATTCATTTCAAATACCCTACGTTTACCTTGAAAGATAGCAGTCTTAAATTTACTGAATAATATTTTATAGCCTACGCCATATTGAAACTAAGCAAGCTCAGTCTGTTACCTTTTAAGGTAGATAAAATGTACAGTACGTGATCTTTAAATATTAACTGTCAATATCCTAATATAATCTAAAAGTTTAACTGCAAAGAGTATAGTTTTAAATAAAGTTATTTAAATATTAAATTAACTTTAGCTCATAAAAACCAAAATGAGAAAATGATGTTCAAACATAAGTCCTTATGCATATTATTTTAAGTCGTGCAAAGTTAACAACGTATTTTGGTTGTTTAGTTACTTTTTTGGCTTAATCAAATATTTTAATTTTATTATTTATAAGGAATACAATATAAATATTTGGTGATTTGGGTGTCATTTTATTTAAGTCGTAATTAAATTAAAAATCTTCCTACAAAAAACCATTTTAAAATAATAAAGGGTAAAAAAGTATTTTAACCTAATTGCTAGCGTTTTAAGTGGTATTGTGTAATTACTTTTGAAAACCAGGACAATTTAATAAATTCTCAAATAAGTAATGTTATATTCTTTGCTATGAACGCTTCATCTAAAGATAACCATTTGCGTAGAGTAATTTAGATGGTTTATAGGTTTGTTCCTAATATATTGTCAAAAATAAAGAAATAGTAAAATATCCCCTGATTTTGGTTGGAATATCAGTAGAAACAATTCAAAAATATTTCTTTGTGGCCAAAACTAACATTTTAATATATTATTTGTGTTATTATATAGGTATTTATAATATCTGTAAAAAGCTACAGTGGCAGAAAACACGACTTGCTGTATGAAAATATTAAAATTGTGTTAGTGACATTAGTTTATACTGTATTTCCTACCAAAATCATACTATATATATATATATATATATATGAAAATTCATAATTTGAAATGTTAAATAACCATTGCATGTTTAAATAAAATGACACAAAATAGGTCTGGACATTAATCTATGTTAAGTATTATTTAATCTCAGATAGCCATCGTCATATTTTCCAAGATTATTTTTTAATTTATTAGATTATTCTGACACTGATTCATATAGAAAACATGTTTAATCTACGTTAGCAGTAAATAAACAATAACTTTCCTATCCGCCTAATAAGTCACATGGTCTAAGAAGGTATCATTCACGAAAATTAGTGGGTTTCAGGGGATGGGGTGCTGGGGTTGGAATCCTGGAAATTATACTGAGGGTGTTTTTTCCTCAATTGTTTACCTCACTACCATGGCATTGGGAGAAGATTTTCTATAAATTCTACCCTTCTTATTCTTACCCCATACTTGTAAATATGTGGCTAGCACAGATGATTTGAAAAACGCTCTGCATATCTATATTAATAAAATAAAGTGTTCGTTTGTTTGTTATGAGTATTGCACGTTATATATCACAAGCAGAGGCCTGAATTTTAAAATTAATAGCCCACGTAAATAAACATAGTTTTAATTCAATTTTGAAGTTTTTATTACATCCGTTTTAATTTATTACAAATTTGTTTGGAAGAAATAAATTTAAGATTGTGGTTTCAATCTGTTTGAATCAAATAATCTCGTGACTACCTATGGCACCACCGGGAACTTATGCTACTAAATAATACTACCCAACTATTTTAGCTTACATAACAATACTTTAATTTTAGCATAATGTTTATATAACCTACTTTTATTAAGGTGAAATTTTGAGATTTACTTAAAAAATAATTATATTTTTATGTTGTTATTTTAAACTACTATATATAGTTGTAAAAACAAATTCACATAGCAGAGTATCTTACGACTATTTCTACTTGCTGCGGAAGAAGTAATGACGTCATCATTGACAATGTAGCCCCAGCCCTTGTAGACTATTCCGACGATGCTGTAGAGGTTAATTCTGAGTTGACAGCAAAGGGAGGAGAGAAGGAGCTAGTTTCGGAGCATGGCGAAGGCTAATTAAAGAATGAAATTGGACTCCCGATGTTACGCAAGAGGTAATAAAAATATCGGAATCGGCGACCAGTACTTTCCTTTAACACCCTCTCCCCCCACTCACTTCTCTAGCCCTACAGTTCTCTCAACATCCCTTTTTTACCCATCCCCATTTATTTTCCTTCTCCTTCAATTTAAACTCTACCTCGAACCTTCATAATTAACCTGCTACCCCTCCTAATGCTACCAACTTTCTCCCAATTACAATTAACGGTTGAGATTACTGTATTCTAAATTTAAGACACCTGAGCTGAAAGATTGGTCGCATGATAACCTAGACCTGGGTCAAAACGGTAAGGGCTCATCTACTCATCAAAATCGTGTGTTTATACAAAAGGAAAGGTAAAATTAAATTTGTAAAATTGTGTTATTAAACTAATTAACTTTGATACAAATAATGATCAAAACCTTAGTTTAATAGTTTGCACATGGTAGAGTATAACTTATGATTTTGCTGAAAGTGAGTCTGTATTAGTTTCAAGCTCTACTCAAGAATATGGTGATGGGTATTTACGTGTGTTTTTTTTTTACCGAATATATTAGTATTTTATTTACATGTATACTATTTTGTGTATTTTCTGGGGGATCCTAGCTACGACGCAAGATAGCAAGACTCTACTTGGTTGAACTTAAGAAAGGGTTCGTTCGATTGGTGTAGCTTTCAACTTTTAGAATGGTGTATGCGTTTTTTATTTAAATTAATGCTTGTTCATTTACTACAAATCGCCCTTCTAATACCTTCATTCTTTAGAGTCAGAGGTTGAGCTAGGTGGTCTTGGGGGAAGTGCTCGCCTCAAGACCCGTTTTTCATGGGTTCAAACACAGCCAGCGTTGATGGATTTTTCTAGAGCAATAAAAATGCAAGGAAGGAAAGTAAATACGTCAGTTTCATGTTGATTGTAGCTTATAAAAGAACCCTGTAATTGACGTGAAAATACTTTTCGTGGCAAAATTGTTAAGAATTTTAATCCAGATTATAGAAATTCTCGGGTGCTGCTAAATCAGTCGGTTCGGAAAGTGCACGTTAAATACCTCAGATTTTCGTTTTAATGTATAGTCAGAGGTAATTTTTGATCTTAACCTGAATATGGGGGACGACTGGATTAAAGGAGTTATACGTGCATTGTACTTGAATACCATTGTCCTTGAAGTCGAGTTCCGAGTCTTAATGGTATGAGGTATGATCTCAGATAATTGTCCACATATCCTCAGTGTGATTTAACACGTTAATACTGGGCCATTTTTTTAATATATTTTAAGCACAGTCACGATGAAAATTATCACGGTAAAGAGCATACAAAGATGAATGCAATTTGAAATTGTAAACTACATCGACAAAGGTCTGTCTGGTTGAATGGGGACGAGTAAAGGTATTTCTGATTGAATGAGGGCTATGGAGGAGAGGAAGATTTTCGTCAAGTGGGGGTTGAATGAGAGGAGAATACGGGTGGATCACCTTGGAAACCATGACGTATCTCCTAGGAAACGTATTTATGGAAGAATTACTACCACATCCGTCGTACTTCACTTACTCGCCAGTTCACTAATTTGATGAGCTCCTGTTATTTTGAGCGGGGAAATTTGACTATGAGTTAATGAGCAGTGAACAACATGTTCTTATTTTCTACTCATACTGTAATACACACCGTTTTTATATGAATTTTTTTAGATGTTTCTCCCTTCATCTTACTATCTCTCCGTGATCCGTTCATTTAATTACACTGATTATCTAAGAACAAAAAAGGTGAAATCTAGAAGAAATGTTTCTGCATTTCCATTGAAAGAAGTTGTGAAACTATTTAGGAATAAAAACCCTCAATACACCTGGCCAGGATTGTATTCCAAACCTACCAGCACCCATAAAAGTAGACTGGACGAGATTTACGTTTATTCTGGGCGCCCACTGATTAGTTGTTTTTTTTATAGAACGTTCACTACATATTGTACACCTAATATTAATTCCTCTGAGTCAAGTTTCAACTTGTTTTAACACAACTTCCATAAAAATCTTGATAAATAGGAATCAGTTGTGTAATTTATAGGATGTGTCGTTTGGAGAGCCATCACCTCTGGCCCACAGCGAGCACCTAAAATCAGCGACCATAGGCAATACAAATCAGATGCCCTGAGCCACTTGGTTATTGGTGCATAACATATTAACAAATCTGGGCTGGGATCGGGGATTGAACCCCGGACAAAAATCACAGAAGTTTGACACCTTACCCCTAGACCATCAGGTCAGCGATACTTATATATATATGTATATTTATATATATGTAAACATGTATATTATATGTATATATATATGTATGTATACATGCATATATATATATATTAATGTATATTATATATACATTTATATATGCATGTATATATGTGTATATATATACATTTATATATACATGTATATATGTGTATATACATGTATATTATATATATGTATGTATACATGTATATATATATGTATATATATATATATGTATATATACATGTATGCATGCCCATTATATACATGCATATGTATACATGTATATTATATATATATGTATACATGTATATTATATATACATATATAATATATATGTATGCATGTATATTATATATATATGTATACATGTATATTATATATACATATATACATGTATGTATGTATATATATGTATATATACATGTATGTATGTATATATATGTATACATACATGTATATATGTATATTATATATATGTATGTATATTATATATATGTATGTATACATGTATATATACATATATATATGTATATTATATACATGTATATATGTATACATTTATATTATAAACATGTATAAATGGATTTTGTATACATATGTGTGTGTGTTATTAGCACCACGTTTTACTATCCGTTTCGGGCTGTACGTTTATCCACTAATTACGATACTGGATTTAGGGCTTAAGAAAGTAATATATTTAGGTATGTACCCGCATTTGCGTGGAGGGAGAGTGGAAAACTATTTTGTAAAAACCAATCTCAGTACACCCGACCTAGATTCTAACCTCGAGCTCACTATCATCGGCAGTCTAGTCCACTGTGAGAGTAGCGCGTTAGAACCTCACGGCCACAGAGGCATGGGGCTATGTATATACTATAATATATAATATGGATGTATGTATGCGCATACATATACATATGCAGTAAATATATGAATACTGGTATTGGGAAAGAAGACCCATAAAAGTATAATGTATCTTTATTCTTATTTATTCTAAACTACTTATCACTTTTATTGTTCTAATGTATCATATTTATTTTTAGAAAATATTCCTTTATGTACGAAATTGTGAAGAAAATATAAAAAAATAAGATTGAATCTGGTTTCTACCGAGGCACTGCCCAACTATTGTTTAAGTTTTGTTTCCTCTCTTTTCACCTAAATACAATGTTTTACAGTGTTTCAACAGTTTTTATATAGTAATAGCAAAATTGTATACTATAATATTCAAAATTATATTTGATTGAGTATTTAAATTGATTTAGTGAACTATTTTTCATAAAAACTTCCATCAGAATTTTTCTTTTAAAAAAAAAGTGTGAGTGAGTGAGGAATACTTGTGATGTAACTTGATTTTTGTATATATTTGTTTGTTGAGTTTGTTGGAGTGGTGGCCCTGGCAGTCGGCCAGTTGAGAATATGGCCAATGAGAAATAACTCAGAGAAGCAAGTGCAGGGCTGGGTCCTCGCGAGTTCTTTATGGCACGAGGGAGTTAAAAAAAAAACATACACATCGGCGCACATAAAAACTAAACATGGTCCAGCAGCAAGTGGTTATTTCCTGGGGGAGGAGATAGTAAGCGCCAGATTTGGAATAAAATAAATTATTTCAGACAAAAAATAATATTAAATTTTCTTGTCCGTTAGAATAGTGAGTGTTAAAATGCACATGCCTTTAAAAATAAACATTATTTAATATTTTAAACTGATGGGCACTTAAAATTTCTGAATATTCGGATACATCAAGCACGTGACTTAAAAGCTAGATAAACTTGAGATTGAAAAACTTAATACCAAACTCAAAAACTTAGCAATTAGAGTACTTTTATAAACCTGTGAGATATTACAAACACACATAGGGAGAATGAAGATTCATACTGTAAAAGAATACAATTTTAAATCTTAGCGTAAATAAAAAAAAGAAAATGCTGAATCGATACTGGAACACTAAAAAAAATAGGTAACATGCATATAAATAACCCGTTATTAATTGAAGAAATTGATTTATTATTTCAAAATATTGTCCATTATAAAATGGTGGTGATAAGAATTAACATGTTCTTATAGGATTAAATATGCTTTATATTTTAGATTTTAAAAAAAACATGAAAATATGTTGCTCGCTAAGTGTTAATGACTTTTCTCTTTTAAAGATATTTTAACACAAAAAGTTGTATGAAGGAGAAATGTTAATAAATCTAAGTTTTCACAAATAATTAAATTATTTTTTAACATTGTTACAAACCATAATATAAGGGTTTAAATGATTTTGAAACTTTTTAAAATATGTAGAGAGAGCTAGATGCTGTAATAGTTCTAGAGTTGAGCCATTTTTCAAGTCACACGCGTATTTATTAATTGTTTTGTCGGCGAGTGTCAAATACCTCGTATATATAAAAATATCCTTAAGTCCGTTATCAATAGAAGTGAAACCTTTGGTGGCCACGTGGTCTAATGCACTACCCTCGTGTTGGACTGGAATGCCAAAGACAGGCAGTTCGGGGTTCAACCCCAGTCGAGTGCACTGAGGGTGGTTTTCCTAAATGGTTTTACACTCTCCCTTCAGGAAAATGTGGGTGAATTTCCTCTAAATTAGACCTTCCTAATCCCTAACCCGTTAGTGAAATTAGCACATAGTCATATAAATAACCCGAACGGGTAGCAAGACGTGTTACTAAAGAAAAATAGACGTGAAGTATTATTCACGTCTGATGCTACCACTTAGAGACATTGCTTCAAAGACCAGTTGGTCCTATATGAGGTTTTTTACATGTTGTGGAAACATATTAGGTACAAATGTTTTAGATCTCACCAAATATTTTGTTCCCACGCCCCCTAAAACTTATGTTAAAAATCAATATATAAATCCCGACATGTTAGATTAAGTTCTGGAGATCTGTTTAAACCCCCGGTCGATTACACTGGTGGTGGTTTCCCAATTAGTGAATTTCCCTTCGCCTTTCTAGGTCAGTGTTTCCTATACCTCACCGAGTCATGTACCCTTTTTATAGCCATGGCCTAGTTCACTGTACCCCTTCCAGCTCTTAACTTAATAAACATACACAAATATAAGCTCTCTTGTAAAGCATAAAAGTTTGTTCTCAATTTTTAATAAATTGTCAATGGTCAAAACATATTTGTGAATAAATAACACTCTCTGAAAAATTCCATGCACACTGGAAGTACGCTTGCCCTAGTTCGATAAACACTGCTATAAATGATTATTGGTGATTCCTCCTTTCATGACCTTGAACTTGTGTTAAAACTGCATTGCGAAGTACTTACACAAAGGAATCAGTAACTTCGTGACTGGTTTTAGAGGTTATTGGGAGGTTTGGCTTAATACACTTACCGGGCTACCCAAGATTATTTTTACATATAAATTGTTTCCCACTGACATTCCACGCAAAAGCGGATACACCCTCTCTAGCTTGTACCATCGTCATACCCTATCGACATTAGTGTACAGTAGCCCCATGGCTTCTTTGGTGCTGAGTGACAGCTTACGGTTTTGAAAAGTTACCGGACCAAATTATGTATCCCTACGCCGAACCATATGATGTGCAAAAACATGTGTTTAACAGCTATCACTTCTGAAAGTCAAAATTTATGTATATACCTAAATTGTTGACTGTCAGAAGTCAGCTGTGAGCTGTCGGTCAGCACCAAAGAAGCCATGGGGCTACTGTAGCTTGTAGCTATGCGAACAGCCTGGAGGGTTGGTGAGGCGTGGAGCAAGGTAATTAATGCAAGTTGCGATAATTTACAAATTGCATTAATACGTGTTGCACTTAAATTAAAACACAGAACCAACAATTGTTTTTGGATTTGCCAAGAAATTGGAACATGCACCCAAAGTATATTCATCGCAAATATGTGTATAGGTACTTTGATGGTAGGCGGGGGGGTGGGGTGGGGGCTATAGATCAATAGATCATGTGCCAGTTTGTAAACATCTTATCGTACCGGGCATCATTCAACATCCAGCCAATATGGCCACCCTCACACATGAATATGCATGTCATATTATAAGCTGCATTATGGACGAGTAGTGGTATATTATAGCGTGAGTAGCCCGAATATGTGTGGGTGTGTGTGTGGGTGAGGTAAAGGGAGCCATTGATGCATATGGTGTTTATATATATATATATATATATATATATATATATATATATACTATCACGTTATAACCATATAGCCTGGGGAAAAAAATTGATTTTTCATGTTTGTTCATTATTCCGAAAACCATTAAAGTATAAAAGTTTGATGCGTGTTGAAAGTGTGCGTGCAATATAAATATCATATTCTACTGTTAGCGTGTGAATTTCAAAACAAAACCATTCAATAAAAAAAACTTCAACTTATAATATAAATGAAAAAAATAAAGTAGCACTATTGCCTATTTTATTTTTATGAACTTGTGTTTATCAACATGATAGGCTGAAATAGTTACAATTTATTCAATACAAATTTAATTAAATTATATATTTAGTGGTTTATTTTATTAATCGTCCTGCATGCCCTACAACTAACTAGGTCACCTAGCTTTTCACGTTAAAAAAACTATCATTTAATCAATGAGATAACTTTTTTTTCACTTCGTTGTGGAGTAATGATGTTTGAAAATGATATTTTTCAAAATTGTATGCAAATAAAATATTACACACATTTTTAGCACATCTATTTTTTTTACACCACGTCTTACTATATGTTAGGTTTATACGCTTAGGTACTAACTATTCTAATGGTTTTAAGTATTGGTAAGGTTATATTTAGAGGAGGTGTAACCGCATTTGCGTGGAGGGAAAATGTAAAAACATTTTAGAAAACCCACCCTGGGAACACCCAACTGGGATTCTAACACAGATTATCTCCTCGTCAAATTCAACGTCAGTACGTTCTATTGTTTGTGTGACACCTTTGAGCTTAGACTTTAGACTATTCAGCTACCTTAGGGGGGCTACATGCAATTGAAAATTTTATATAGATAATATAACTCCTAATGTTCAATCAAACAATAAATCATGGGTCCCAAACACAGACTGGGGGCAATCATTTAGTTATATTTGGAGACGTTTAGGAATATTTTTAAAGTAGTAAGTTTATCTAATATATTACTTGTTTACCAAATGATAGTTTGTTTAGAGTAAAAGTAAATCAATTTGGAATACCTATTCATGTTTAAACCAAATAATACTACCAGCTGTCAAAACTGATACAATTGGCTAATAGTGATAAATGTAGTGGGATACATTCTGTGAGTAAGAGTACACATAATAATAAATATATTTTGTTGTTCTTTCAGAAATAAACTTTTATTTCCTATTTATTGCCAAATCGATATTTTTAAATGAATGCTTAATTTTAGTTTATTTTGATTTCCTAGAAATTTTGTATTGTTTTATTTAATATTTAGATACATGTTTCGATTAAAATTACAGTACGTAATCCAGTTTATTATCTTAGATTTGATAAGAATATTATATTACGATGCATACCCAAACCTATTATTTTTTACGTGAACAATCTATTCTGGGCTACTAGCAATAAAGAGACCTTTGTTTTAAACCAAGCCAGATTTAATAGGATAGGTTTTTCTTAGAGATTTCTCACTTTCCTACCACTAAAATATAGGTGAACATAATATTAACTGTACCATACTCACCTCTTTTCTCTTATATTAAAAACATATACCTCGGAAGAGTAGAAATATGTAAACTTCATAAATCAAAATATAACAAAGAGTACATTTAAAAAATTCTGACATACAATCAAATCTTAAGAAACATTCTAACCTGATACTTAAAATAAGATTATAAGTGTCAGCTATTTAATTGTACACTCCAATTTCCATATGAAGAAACTTATCTGAAATATAAAAAGTTACTACATCACTACATTTACGTTTATACCCTTTTTATTCTTTTAACATTCTTACCTTTTCCAGCCTCTAAATCTATTTTACAATTTTAAACATTAACTTAACCTTTTACTTTGTCCCTATTTTACAGGTAGATAAAGTATTGTGATCGTCAAATAATCGAACTCAAAATTTTGATGAATGTCGACGTTCCATGACTCCCCGAAACCGAATATGTTGTGTTTGAATTTCCATCTGTCTGTCTGTCTGTCTGTACCTCCGACTAGAACCTAAATTATTTTACCAATTGGGCTGAAAACTTGGTATCTAGGGTTATCATAGGGTTGCCCTGAGGGATTTTGGAATTGGATATCTAACCCGTAAATTAAGGGTAGTTTTCTGAAGGGCAAAAAGAGGAAAAGTCATTTTTTTCATAATTGGCTCCAAAGATGTTGATTAAATTTTATTTCTAAACATTTATAAATTATACAAACAAAATGGTTACCTTCAATATTTCATAAAAATGGTTTTAAGGGCTCCGGTGTGCTTTGTAAATTTTAATTTTTTATCATATCTCCTATATTATTTGAGATATGAAATTATTGATCATCGCAAATATGTATGTATATTTATAATACAAATATTTTATAAGATGCATATTTTTAAAAAACCAATAGCTTTCAAGCTATACGCATATATATTTTAACTTTTCGAAAACAAATTGTAAAGTATTGCGTTCGTAACAAAAAAAATCTTACTTGAAATATTGATGGGTGTCAACGTCTCATGACACCCCAACTTTAAAGTGGTCTTTGCAATGCCGTGTGTCTGTGTGTCTGTTTAAACTTAGAATTAAGAGTAGTTTAAGAAAGGGAAAAACGAGAAAAATGTATTTTCTCAGAATCGGCTATAACGGTTTTGATTAGAATTCATAATTAGCCGTTGATTAAGATTATAAATAAGCTGCCTATTTTCATTTTCCCGTGAAAATTACTTTTAGGGCACTTTAATAAAGCATAAAATTCCTTATCTGTGCAACTATTTGAAATAATGAATAACTTCTAATTCCAAAATATTGTAATACTATTAAAAATAAAAATTTATATGAAATATATTTTTATAAAACTACAGTTTCTGAGATATTGTCAACTATATTAATACAATTTTGTGAGCTTTAGTTATAGAGAAATACTTCTTAAGTCTTAACGCAATAATTCTCCAATGCCATAGAGTAATTAAATATAAATAAGTATATTAAAAAGTTTATGATGTTTTTTCTTAAACCTCTTTGGAGAAATGTTTGTAAAACCATTATATATCTCCATTTAAGAATCAATAGTAAGTATTTACATTTTGTATTGGTCAAAATTTATACATGAGT
Source organism: Timema douglasi (assembly GCA_901482245.1). Classification (NCBI taxonomy): domain Eukaryota; kingdom Metazoa; phylum Arthropoda; class Insecta; order Phasmatodea; family Timematidae; genus Timema; species Timema douglasi. Next base: position 50,034 of record CABEEJ010004878.1, read on the forward strand.
AATTTAATAGCAATGCGATGATATGAAAAGGTCAAATATTTTAACTGGAAGTTGTAATTTTAATACGACCCAATATTTATATTTTTATCGGTCCGAACATACAAATGAGGACGTTAATACTTTTAGATAACATTTTAAAATTTATAACTGGGTCTAAAAAGTTTTATATAAGTTTAGTGCAATTTATGCTTGGGTTTGCTAGTGTTTATTATCTCGTTTCACATATACAACGAGTTTTAGGTAAGTATTTCTATATTTATACAATAGAGCGAGAAAGTCCGTGCGGAGTTGCATGTCATATATTTTTATATTGTTAGATTATTTATAACTCTTTTTAACCTTTATAGTTTTTACTACACCACCTTTTTATCCTTTTTACCCTTTTGCAGCATTAAATAATTATCCAGGGCTAAGCCAAGTAATTACTAAAAAGGGTTTAAGATTGCAAAAAGGCAAAGAATTATAAAAATGATAAAAGGTACATCCAATTAAATAGATTAATGTTACCAAAAAAAGGGCAAAAGTGTGCAAAATTTACAAAAATAACAGACAATTTATAAAGAGCACAGCTGAATAAAAGTGGTAAAAATGGTAAAAAGGATAAAAATTGTAAAAAGGGGAGAAAACCTCTTAAAAGAAAAAAGTAGGCTATGGATGTCGAAAGGGGTAAGAAACATAAAAGTTGTAAAAATATTGACCTGCAAAAGTTCAAAATAGTGTAAAATGTTAAAACAGGGTAATATGCATTAATCAACCTGATTTCATGTTTCGAATCACAATTTAAACCAATAAACAATTAATATGTAAACAGACATTAAGATTTGGTTACTATTATCTGTGGTTAATTTTATATACTAAAAATAACAAAGTTAATTTTTATATTTTTTATGCAAAGAACTTGTTTTACTTTATTTTTAATTTATGTTAAAAAAAGTTGCTTCCTACTTTTTGACAACACACAATATATAGTTTAATTTAGTTTTAAATTTTATTAAAATCAAATTTCAAACCAATATTTTTGTGTGTCTATAAATTCACATATAAAAAATATTATTTCCATGCAACATGGTAACGATTATATTCTCTTTTTTATTTCTAGATTAATGGTTTACCCATTAACATGTTAACTATTTCTCCATTTAAAAAAGGGAGTAGGCAACCCAGGCATTTTGCTGTTTAAGAAACAAAGAACTGGTTTTTCAGTATTCGTTTTTATATAAAGTGAATGATGTACCACAGGTGGAATTGGGGCATATTTCCAAGTGGCAAATAGAAGTATGGAGGAATTTATGTGTTGTCTGCAGTAGAGTTAAACTAGTTTGGAAACCCTTTAATGATTTAATCAGTTGTTTGTTAAACCCCCCCAATTAAAATAGTTATATTCACACTAAGGTACAAAGCTCGTTAACTCATTATTAGTTGAGCATTTCTCTGACATGATATCAAAATCAACCTGTATACCTCCCTCGTTTATCTCTCTTAGACTGTTGCCTGTTCTACTTTTTCAAGAACTGTGGATATCTTTTCACATAAAGGTAAATAATAACCAGCCAACACATTCTCTTTATTCTTAATATAATGGTGTAGAGTTGAAAGGAAATGGAATCTATAGAACGATTTGATTCGCAAACATTTTTTTTCACATACTAAGGGTGTGTGGCCCATTTTATTAGGGCGCTAGACCCACCATTACATTTTTTATTTGTTAAGAGGAAGATAGTGGGTTTGAATCCTTTCCAGGCCTACAAGGTTTGTATTTTCCTAAATGTATCTCTAGCCATTTTTCCGTACTCCATCCAAGCCAATATGGATAGTTTTTCACTTGGTTTATTTCCTCAACATAACATATTAATTACAAGGTTAGCAATAATTTAATGTCATATTAAAAAATTATTATTATTTATAAAAACTCAGGCACCTGCATTAGTGGAAAGTCTGACTAAATATCAAGCTAATTTTTTATTGTTTATTTAGCACCGTGTCTTACTACCCGTCTTGGCTAGACACTTAAGTAATAATTACGCTAATGGATTAGGAATTGGTAAGGTTGAATTTAGAGGAGGTGAACCCGTATTTGCATGGAGGGAGAGTGGAAAACCATCTAGGAAAAACCTCTCCCAGTTCCCCTGACCGAAATTCAAACCTCGATCTCCCCGTCCTTGGCAGTCGAGCTCAAAATGATTAGCGCGTTAGCTAACTACGGCACCAAGGCGGGTAAGCTAATTTTGTTTGTGAGTTTTTTCAATGGAAGGGGGAGGGAAAGGGAGAGCTCAAACCCTGGCAGGTGAGCTTGGGTTGTTTCTAGCTACGTTTTCCCAATAGTCCTCCTAGGAAATGTTGGTATCTTTTCAATAAACTCTACTATAACCATTCCTACCATTTTGACGTAATTATATAGTTCTGTGTCCTCATCAACGGTAGCACGGTCAAGTGGACTACTCTCGCATTAAAGTGGGCTACCTGTAACGGAAATATCAGGTTGTAAGTTCCAGTCGGTTGAACTGAGGGTAGTTTTCCCTTGATAGGTTGAATTACTCTTCAATGAAAATGCAGGTACACTTACGATGCACTCTACACTTTCTAACCCTAGCACATTGGCGTAGTTAATATGTAAAGGTATAGCCCTAAAGGGTTCCAATCAGACCTGGAGAAAAATTCTACATACACATTTTATATTATTATTTATTTATCATTTTAGCACAGCGTCTTACTAACCATTCGGGTTATACACTTAAGTAGTAATTGCACTAATGGGTTAGGAATTGGAGAGTTGGAGTTTACAAGAAATTAACACGCTTTTATGCTGTAGAAGAGTGGAAAACCATTTATAAAAAATCAACTTCAGTTCACCTGAGTGAGATTCGAATCTCAAGCTCCCTGTCCTCGGCAGTCTAGCTCAATAAAAAACTATCGCGATAGCTAACTACTCCACCAAGGCATTTTTTTTTGTATGAACATATAATATGAACCATATCATTTACCTGTAAATCCTCCCCCACTCCTTTTGTATGGGATTGGAAATGTACCATGATATTGTAAGCCTACCTTACAGTCCTTATATTATGTATCTTAGAAGCCATGCCACTTTAAATTTACCCTAAACTATTTTAATGGGAAATTGCAAAAAACCAAGAAAATTTTAACCTGGCTTACATGCTTTATATTGATGTATTCAAGAAGCCATACCAATTTATATTTACCTACAATATTTATGGACATTTGTTAGCAATTGGTGACCTGACAGTATAGGGGTAAGGTTTCAGTCAGACTTCTGTTTTGGGGATTCGGGGTTCAATCCTCGGTCCCGGCACAGATTCATCTGATTGCCAAACTCTTCCCTCAACAATGAGAGTATGTGTATTAATCACATCTTGTGAATGTGGGGCATAACAGACCTACACCGTGGTTTGGACACCAAGTTAAGCCTTAGGTCCTCCATTTCATCACACAATCACCCTACCATTACACATTAACGTAAATACGTATGACCCAAACGGGTAGTAAGACGTAGTGCTAATAATAATAATAATAATGTTAGCAATCATGCAATTTTAAACATACACTTAAACTATTTAATGGACCATCTTAGAAACCATACCCCTTTAAATTTAGTCAAAACTCTTCTTATTGGCATTGTAAGAGAACCGTGGAATTTTTACCCACTTTACAATATTTTCATAAACGTATCCAGGGAGCCATGCCACTTTAAACCCACCATATGATTTTCTTATGGGTATTTAAAATGTTTTAAACTATTTTTAGAGACATATCCTATAAATCATGCCCTTTTAAATGTACCCTATATACTATTTTTAAGGTTATTTCTTAGGATCCATAATATTTTAAACCTTCCAACAGTATTTATATGGACGTACCCTAAGAACCGTGCCATTTTAAAACTATCATACTCTATTTACCATGGTTGTATCTAGTGTGTATGTGTGAAGAGAGGAAATCAGCTATGTACTAACAAGCCCTCGCTGGCAGTATCAGGTCTCCAAGGAGTGTCAAAGCGAACAGAATCAAAACCAACGCCCCTGATATGACTACAAACACAAATTGTATAGTGGCGATAGTTGTTGTCAAATTGTCCGGCCTTACTGTTGAACTCTAAACCACACATGGCTCTGTTATATTCCTGAATGGGGATTAGATATATTATGTACGTTCCAGTAAAATTCGTATGTTGTTTGTTTTTTGTGTGGAAAGGGTAGTCGTCGTTTGTGGCAGAGCACACTTATATTTTAGCAATTTTTAATTTATTTATGAATCATTACAGAAATGCACCCCTAGCGGGGAAAAAAAATCTTCAAATTATTGATATTTTTCTATGTGCTGAAAGGTGTTAAATTCTCAATACGACTACGTGCTAGCTCTAAATTATATAAATATTTGACATAATCTTTATTAAATCCAATAGAATTTGTAATTATTATGATTAGCACTTTAACATAGGTTGTCTTCGAGTAAAGGGAGTGACTCTGGGCCCGAAACTCGCGGGCTCAAACCCAGAAGGGATTGATGAGTTTTTCTTGAAATATAAAAATCAACAGCGCAACATCCTTTGGAGGGAAAGTAAAGTTGTCTGTCTAATATCGATTGTGGCTTGTAAGAAAAAACCTAGAAAGCGTGTTAAAATACCTTTCCCAGCAAACTTGGTAGGACCTTTTGCGCTCACTTATAGAAATTCAGTGTGGCAGGCAACTGGTAACCCACCACACATTTTGAACTCCCCAATAAATGGGGTTTCTACCAGATGGTGCAGGTGGCACTAACCAGCCGAAGGTCTGAGTACATGCCGAGTGCCGGATGGATATAAATCAACTCAAATAAACCTTGGGGAATTAAGAAGAAAATGTTTAACACATTATTCATTGATGACTTAGTTTAAGGGGTACATATGATGAAGTTGTCTTAGAGGACGTTCACCCTCTTTAGTGAAGAGAGACAACGGGATATAATAATAATAATAATATTTAGCACCACGTCTTACTACCCTTTCGGGTTATACGCTTTAAATACTAATTACGTTAGTGGATTAGGAATTTGGAAGGTTTAATTAGAGGAAGTTAACCCGCATTTGCGTGGAGGAAGAGTGGAAAACCATTTGGGAAAAACCACCCTCAGTTCACCCGACAGAGATTCGAACCTCCCCGTCCTCAGAAGTCGAGCTCAACATGACAAGCGCGTTAGCCAACTACGCCACTGAGGCGGGTAACGGGAAAGCCAAAGCTAAATTTACACTCAATAGGCTATAGCAAGTGCACTCTTTTCAGCCGAGAACCCAACACTGACCTGTTTAATCAATTGCTGGACCCACTCCTTAGACCATTGGTTCTCAATATGGGGTCCGCAGTGGCCTGTCAAATGGTCTGAAGGCTCCCAGTAAGCTAAGTAAAAAATGAATGAAAGAATGTTGATCTCATAGAATACTAATATTTGAAACGTAAAATATTAAATTCATTTTATATTCTTACAATTTCTACTTATTTTATCACTAGATACAAGTCACATATAAAAGGAAATCTGTACCAACCTTGAGATAAAAATTATAAACAGTTATCTATAAAAAACATAGGGTTTACAATATTATAATAATCAAAAAACTTGATTGATAACTCAATTTAATTATATGAACTTTTAAACTGTTTATTAAATAAATTAATTTTTGTCCTGCATTTACCGTCGTAAAAGTAACTTGGCTAAAAGTAAAGATTTTCTTTATAACGTCCATGCAACCCAGCCCTAGCCCCCCATTTTCCAGATACCTGATAGTTCCTCAGTCCACATAGCTTCCATTAGATGGTTCCTCATCAGTCAAACTTTGGGAACACTACCTTAGACCAAATGACAATATATTCTAATACTTAGAATACAGTGAGTGAATACAGATCTTTTTTAAGTTAATATATATTATTCGACTATATAGAAACCTTAGAATAACTATAATAATTTTAAAATACACTTTATTTATTGTCCTGAGAATTTGTTTTGTTCTTAATACTTGACAGATAATAAAAATTAAAAGCACAAATTTTATAATTAACTCAGCGGAATATATTAATTAATAAATATATATATGTACATATTTTATAAAAATATAAAACTTAAGGTTAAAATAATATATATAATTTTGTCCTCGATAGTGAAAAGAGTAAATAGTCAAAACTTGATTAAAATATTTATAAAGTTTAAAACATTATTAAATACGTGTAGCATTTACGAAAACCTAAATAGTAAGTTATTGAAAATATTCTTAAAATTATAAAATAATACCTGGATATGGAAATCGAACCTAGGACCTTTAGCTTGGTAGCTAGTAAGTTAGTAACTTAGTAAGTTACTAAACAGATTATGAAAATCTGAAAAATAAATAAGCAAAGTATTACTATCCATTATTTTGTTCGCCGTTCCTTCATATACATTTCATTGATGGCAGATATTTCGACATTTTATGCCGTCATCAGACTTAAAATGTGGAGTAGAGTGACTCGACCCAAATAAAAGACACTTGACGTGTTTCAATTCTGCTAAGCCACACACCAATGGGCACATGGACCATGGAGCTAGTCTCGTATACGTTGATTTGATTTCCGAGTGTATCTATTACGGTATTTTTCTAAAGTCTCCCACCCTCAGTTTGCGATAAATCGAAAACATATCTGATAAATTCTAACTTCTACAGAATTCCTTTGTGTGTATATATGAATAGCAAGTACGGGTATTACGGTGCATTTAAGATATAATCTTGGTACATACATAAATGCATACATACATACATACATACATACATACATACATACATACATACATACATACATACATACATACATACATACATACGTACACTTATATATATTATAGCAACTTATTTTATTTAAAAAAAATTGAATTTTCATTTTATGTCCACTTTATAGACCAACAAGCTATCCAGACCATAGCCGTTAAGCTATCAATGGGAAATCCATATTTAGCCCAAGTTAGATATGTTTGGTAATATTGAGAATTGGAACCCAGTGCCTTTACCTCAGTAAGCAGATAGGCTACTGATCTAGCAAAGGTGTCGGCGTGTTTCAATGAAAATTAAAACCACAAAATAAACATAAAATAGGACTGCCTAGAATGAAAACTATAAAACACCTTAACAAAACTAAATGTGGAATATCCTAATAAGTACTTTTATTTATTTTATTTTCTAGCCCCGCTTCTTATTATGTGTTCAGGTTATTCAATTGCGTACTATTTTAATGGTTTTAGGGATTAAGAATGTTATATTTTGAGGAAATGTAACCGTATTTGCGTGGAGAGAGAGTATAAAATGATTTTTGTAAACCCCCTTAAGTAAACATGACCGATATTATAACCTCGATCTCCTCGTCATCAGTATAGCCTACAGTTATAGTAGTACCTTAGACTATGCGGCCACTGAAGGGAGTCATTTT
>CABEEJ010004879.1:0-25368 GCA_901482245.1 Timema douglasi
CTCAACTCCTCAGTTTCTCTTAGTGTTTTGCACTCTCTTTCGCTAATTTAAATAACCCCATTCTCATCCTAACTTGCGTAAATGTGTGTCTCATCAGAATCCACCAAGATCATCCTCTCATAACTGGTATAAATGTGCGTCAGATCCGAAGCACCAAGATCAACCCATCACAACCCCAGGTAGGCCTACTTGGGTTACTGCTTCACCGGATCTTCAGCATCATGTAGGATCTGACCATGTCTACTTACGCATACATCAAAATGGTTAATTCTCTCTCTCAATCAAATTAAAACCACTATACGACATTTTACTCTCATTATATAATATAAGAAATCATATTAGCAGTAATTTCCATGTGAAACTTTGCTTTTATATGTTGCACACGACATTTTGGTCGTTAGAAAAATACAAAGATAATAAATGTTGCAGTCGCTGTTCTTCCCCCTTTTAATAACATAGTGGTGCTACACGATGAAGCCACCGCAAAGGCGAAATATCTCTAAAAACTGAACTTAACCAAGAGTACAATAATTAATAAAAGTAGGGGTGCTTATTTCCTTTACCTTCGGATGCAACTTAAAAGAACACTTTTCCTAGTGGATCTCTAACACACTATAAGGTACCTGCGGGTAATAAGGCTTAAGAAACAAAAATCTTATTAAAAATACGCGCACGCACACATGCGTTAGGCGCAGACAAGTTGATTCCTGCACGCGGCTGGCTCGGAACCCCACTCCCTGTCGCCAGTCGTGTCGTGTCAGCTTTTGTGAAAGGTGGAAGTGCCGCTCGAATAATAAAAATCTGACAGAAACAATAAGTAATGTTGATAATATTACAATAAACTATGTAAGTTTGTACTCTTTATCTTCCTTAGTTCCCGCTTTTTATGAGTCTAGTTGTTTGAATTACCTGTTGCCGTCAAAATATGTTTTAGAATATTTTTTTTATTTGGGGATGGCAGGTAATAGGGCCTACCAGAATGAGCCGTAGGCCTTATTACCGTCCTCATTTTTTTACTTTCTATCGACAGAAGACCTGATGCCACCTACAAAGAAAATACGCTGCCTTCCAACTCCCCCAAACCGTCGATTTCAGGATCCCTTCAGAAGACTTCAGATTCTCATAACAGAACACCAAGTAAAAAAGTTTGGATTCGTCAACATCCGCAGCAAATTTTCAGCTTGACCAAACACCAGTCAAGCATACTGGAAGAAGATATTAGTAGCGCATGGTATATTCTGATTCGGATGGTAATAATAATGATGATGTGTCCCTCTCCCAACTGAAAGAAATAACTCCTTTTCCCCAACTCATGTCAACACCAATGAAAATAATGGAAAAAACATCGACAGTACGAAAAAAAATCCATATAACCCTTTTGACCAGAATAATAAAAAAAATATGCAAAATTTGTTATTTGAAAGGATGCTGATACCTCAGAGATGGGAACCGTATCGTATTGTCATGGATATGATGAGTATAGGACGGCCGATATGAGACAGTGCGTCAGATGCGGCAAATAGTATGCTCTGATGGTTACTAAGCGAGAGAAAATTGTCGTTGATTTTGAAAGATTTCATTGTGAAATTATAATAACTATTATTATTTGATTTTTGATCTCGAGCACTAGTTGCAATTCGAATGTTTGTATAAATGTTTTAGTCATGCCAAATAATAATAATAATGACTATTCGCATTGTTTTAAAAAGGGTTTAATTTTGTTTTCGTTTATGGTGGACGTTGCCATTTTTAAGTTTATTATTTGTTCCTATGATACCGTAAGACTGACTAACAATAAAAACTATTGATTACCTACATAATTTTTAATTTTATTTCAAATCTTCCTTAACAAAGCTTTACTACCCGCTGGTACCTTAATACCTTTTTGTTTACGGTAAGTTGTTCTTTGTATAATATAAACTTAGCGTATATCTTGATTGGGTATTAAATAATTAATAACTATAAATATAGAGACTTGTGTGTATTCAAAGTTTATGATAGAAATCGCCTGTCGTTCATCATCCCTTTCAAAACGTCTATTTAGAATATAAATCCGTACAAATTGTCATGTAGAATAAGACTTAAGCCCTTCACGCTCTTGCCAGATAGAGACCTTACAATCTGGTTGAGTTCACTCTAACCTGCATTAAAAAATCTTCATTGAAGTCCAAATTGTATACTGAATGCTCTGTTCTGATTCTATTTTCAATATATTCCGATATGATTTCCTCGACAGAGAGATAAAGTGAGAAAGGATCTGGCACGTGAAAAATATGAACATGACTGATAAAAAATATTTGAATGAGGAAAAAGAGGAACACAAAACGGATTTTGGTAAAGGACTGCTCCAGTGTGAGTCACATTCTAAGAGTCTCATTAAGATACAAATAAATATTTATAATAAAAATGTAGCGATTATTCTGATGTTTCAAGTACTTTTTTTTTAACCTCTTAACTGGAGGTAAATGTTACTAACACTCTGTAACGCCCTTATATTATGTTCAAACTCTCTTGTGCCTTGGCCGAGTTTGTATCACGCTAGTACTAAGTAATTTCAACCTTACAGGGAATCGAACTAGCAAAGTTAATAGAGTTGATTAATTTACGCACTCAGTGATCAGTCATAGCACTTTAGCAATATTTACCACGACATGGAGCCGATGATAAGTAAAACATATTTAAAACCATTAAAGTTAATGTACTTTTTGTGTTCCAAATGCCACAAAGTAAGTAAGTAGTTGATACCTTACCACCTCTGTGGTATAGTGGTCAGATTTACTGACTTCAGGTCCCGAAGTCCTGGGTTCGACCCCAGTGCTTCCAATTCTGTCTGTGAAGCAGTGGGTCTGAAACGGAACCAAAATCAAACTCGTGACGACAAATGAGGATATACTTGAATGAATAAGTAGCGCTGCAGTCTAGAAAACTGAGGTAGAGGGCTGGAGGGCTCATGGTGCTGACCACATGGCACCCTAAGCCCAAAAATATTGGCACTATCTTCTCCAACATACTGCAACCGCTCGATTGGTATAGTCTGCTTGCAGGCTTACACCATGGAGATATTACTCAAGTTAAAATCTTCCCAAAAACATTTATTTCTGGAAAATTGTCTCTCGTATAGGTTATAATAGTAGGGAAAAAATCATCAAAAATGAGTTATCTCTAAGTTTACCTTAAATAATTTTTTCTCTGATAAATAAGTATATAGTATTATTTATCACTACCCTCCCCAGATATCCATTTGAAAGAAATAAGTTCAAGACTTTTTTTAAAAGTTGATTTATAAAGCAATGACCTGAGTTCGTTTCTACTCTGCTCAATAACACAACCCGGCTGCTAGGCCTTGTATCTATGGCCCATAGTTTTTATTGCAAGGGAGCCATCTCTTAAATTACGTAAGGATTTTTTACATGATTTTAGATCCTCCCTCCCTCCCCTCGCGTAAGCTCCCTCCCACCTCTCTAGCTTACGTAATTTTTAAAGATTTGGTAAGTCATGTTATTTTAATCGTTTAGTTATTTTTAGACATGAGGATTGGTAATATCCCACTTTGGTGGCCACATGGTCTAAGGCGTCACTATCGCAATAGACTAGTCTGCCGATGACTGGGAGATCGTGACTCAATCATGGTTGGGTGATTTTTCCTAAATATTTTCCCATTCTCCCTCCGCGCGAATACGGGTATACGACTTCTAAATTGAAACGTAGTCATCCCTAACCCACTGGCATAATTAGTTCATACCTAAATAGGCAGAATTAACTAAAGAAATGTACCCACATTTGCTTGGGAGAGTAGAAGGAAACGTTTGAATATGACCTCCCCAAAATACCCTCAGCAGGGATTTGAACCCCCAGCGAGAAGCGTCTAGCTGGCTGGGACAGATAGGTTAATTTTTCTGCTCGAGAGTGTGATTGTATCTTGACGTTTTATCTCCCCACGTTTAGTCCAACTTGGTCGCCTATACGCTGTCTGGCACTACACTTCTTATCTCTATCAGCTCTAGGAAAAGATTGCTTGCGGCCTAGACTGATTACTGGTCAGCCAGCCTCCCAATTGTTTAAACAAACCAACAAACAAACCTGATGGCTGGAATTAACTAGTTTGTATAACGTTAGCAACGCCATCTATTTTGAGAGCTGAAAGCTCAATACACCGCCAGAGAGGGTAGGCAGAGCCTTAACTTTGAAGCCAAATCTTACGTGGATCTTATAGATTGGTAGAATTTCCAACTAATGGAACCTCCGATCACCACTCACTTGTCGAAACGTAGACATAGTGCAACTGATAATTCTGGCGAATGTCCACTGTCGGCATTGGGAAACATTAACTTTCCGAGCCACACTCGATGTATTGAAAGAGGAGTAAAACTAACAACAGAAGCTTCCCTTGCGGTCATCAGAGAGGCCAAGCGTGATGGATATATCAGATTTGAAGCCCCGTCTCCCTTCTATAATCCATTTTCCAGACCCCTATTTTGAAATTCCAAACTTTCCAACTTTTATTCGATTTGTCAAATTTAAATTTTCTTCTACACTGAAAGGTTTTCCTAATAGATTTAGAGTGATTTCAAGATACTCCCACCTCAGCCGTTTTAGGTGACCACATTCCCATTTTGAAAGGTTAACACTTATTTGCTTATCTTATATTGTTCTTTTATCTGTTCAACAACACCGTAAATAGTGTTCTACATTGTTCTATCAATTTAGAGTTCTTAAATGTCTTAGTTTTCAATTTTGAGATTCTATTTATTCAGACATCATTTGGTTATTCGGGAAGTTACATTTCTTACATGACAAATTTTAATTATATTCCAGACTTAATAGTTTTATTCTCAATTAGCGTATAAAGTGTTGAGCCCTCCATTTATTGAAACAAAATTTGAAATTTTCATAATTTTTTTTAATTTTTGAGTCCTTTGAGCGGTTATTCTAACTGTTAGCAACTATTTAAATTTTCTACCACACTTGTACATACTCCTTAGGGCAAGTGAACTATACTGATATAACGGACACTACGTGTGAAGAAGATAGTGCCAACATTTGTGAAAATAAGGTGACATATGGTCAGCATAAAGAACCCTCCAGCCGTTAATCTTAGTTTTCTAGACCAAAGTCACTAAAGTAGCTCCTCATTTTGTCCTCACGAGGCTAAGTTGACCCCTTTCCAGACCTACTTGTCTCATAGATAAATCTGAAAGCGTCTGGGATTGAATCCAGGACCTCTGGATTTGTATTCTAGAAATGTGACCAATAGACAACAGAAGTTGGTCTCTGCCAAACTTAAAATGTGTAATGAAATAGATTTTTTATCTCATAATAATTTCATTCAAAGCTCCCACCCTTAATATATTTCTAATTAATGAATAATTTCTAACATAAAACTCAATGCATCCACATATGTTAGAAAATCACCTCGCCCACCCGGGTGATCGTCAGCTTGTATTTCCTTTTGTTTAATATCTCCACACCCTTATTGCAAATACTTGTGAAACATAACCACTTCGAAAACACCCTTTATCTCTTCCTCCCTTCTGGAACAAATAGAACATGGTGCAACTTAAAGAAAGAAAAAAGACAGAAAGAAGCTTCTAGAAGGATTTATTCGAACATCGAACTATATACCCAAAAAGAAGGTTTCTTTCTTCATTTTGTTCACAACCTTACTGCACAACGTTCCACAAAAGTTTAATATCTGATATTTTTTCCCGTCCACAGCCTTACTGCTATATCAATTCCAATTTTCAAATTCATTCCACGATACGTTAAGCCGTATCATGTGTGCAAACATAATTATTCAATTATTAAATACAAGTTTCTACAAAACAACACATTTTTCACATATAAGTAGCATTAAACTCGGACTCTAACCCAGTACTCCACGTAAAGATAGAAAGTATCCCTATAATTTGGCTTCGACAACTTGGGGCTTCACGAGAAAAGAATAGACCACTACAATATTACTCCACAATGGGGGGGAGGGTGGGGCAACAAAACACTCCCTAATAGAGGAAATAGCACTACTATAGGTGTTTTATATTTGTTTTTTTAAATTCCTAGCAATCCTTAAAATCAAATATTGATTTTAAAATAATAAACAACTTCAATACTTTTTTAGTTATCTGCGAAGTTACTATTTTCTACCATACTAGTGGCTCGTGGCAGCAATATCTGCAAATTGTCGCTTTAAAATGTATTCAAACATTTTTTCACTGGGAAAAGTTCTATAGAATGAAGCCTAATTCTACTTTCTAGTTAAAGGTTTACTCGTCAAAGACAACTTTCTATTGATATTGATTTGTTTAATTCTAAGCAAAGAGAAAGTTTTTCTTCTTCACCCTACGATTATAACTCCAAACGACCCCTCTCCCAGCTCTTTACCTATTTGTCGTACCTTTGGCTCAGCTGTTTTCTCATAACGTCATTTACCGGAAATGGACTATCAGAGAAAATGTGAGAGTGAGCGTGAGTATGTGTGTGTTAGTGAGTATGAGAGGGTTATTGTGAGAAAGTGAGTGGGAAAGAGTGATTCTTAGAGATTGAGAGTGAGTGAGTGTTATCGAGTGAGTGTGATCGTGTGGGTGTGAGAGAATATGTGAAAGGGATAGAGTGGGGAAAAGAAGGCGTGTGTGTGTGATATATATATATATATATATATATATATATATATATATACAGTGTAAGAGAGTATGAGAGAGTATTTTCACTAAATTGACCTCTTAACTTTTTAATTTGCGAATTATAGTCAATATGGTTTATTTAAATGCGAATTAACGATAACAACGATAACGATAACGAAGTTTTACCAGTCTAGGAAATGAATTCCTTCCATTAAAATATATCTAGTCAAAAGATATGCTAGGACCAAGTATTATAACAGCCATTTCGTAATCAGAGATAAATATTCAAAAATAAATAGAGAAGAAGGAAAAGTATCCATGCAAACAAAATTATTTATTTATAACCTACTATCAATGGTTTGTTTAGTATGTATACATTTTCCCATAGTTTTATATATTTTTTCCCACCGTACAACTTAAGTAAGTGTTGAGCTATTATTTTTAACGAAGGATAAATAACATTTTCACAGATATAAAACCATGGACAAGTAAAGGTTTCCATGGTGATGTAACCAAAGAATGAAAAGTTGAAAATTCTCTGGGAAAATCAGTTTTTCGTTGGAAACTACTATTTTCCCCGACATCCCGCCGGAACCCTAACCTTAAAAATGAGCGATAGTTGCCGCCATCAGTTCAGTCATTTTCTCGTAATTTCAACTACCGTAAATGGGCCTATAAAATGTTATATAAGATATATGATAGAGATAGTGTGATAATGAACGTGAAAGTGTAAGTGTTTGAGTGTGTTATCTTGTAGGTGTGTGGGTGAGTTTAAAAATGAGAGTGTGAGGAAGTGAGTGTAAGAGACTTAAGGTTGATTCACACTCATAGGACTGTGCTCAGGCCGTGCTGTGACTGTGTCGTCTTGGATCGTTTCAAAATGATTTCCCAAGGTCACGGTCCAGCACGGTACGAACACAGTCCTATCAGTGTGAATATAGATTATGTCGCCTTAATGTCGTCTTAGTGTCTTTTCACATACTTCGGCTTCGTCCGGCAAGCGGCGAACCTTCACGAAGATTCTTATTTACAACAATGAGTACGGAACATTCCAACATTGTTAACACAACTGTGTTCAATAATCCAGAACTATGGATGCAGATAACTTAATAATGTTGGTTCAAGAGTATGAATGCTTGTATAATTTGCAGCATAAAAATTATGATAATAATCTCACTAAAGAAAATATTTGAAAGGAAATAGCTGAAAAACTGAATGTAAGAGGTTTCTGTAAGTTTTCAAACTTCAGGAGACTCATTCTAAAATATTTGTGAAACTTTTGATGGTCATCTCTGAGTCGCCCAAATATATTGTGGAATTCTCCTTCTTCTCTTGCTCTAACCAAATAATAAACCCAGTATTTTCTTGGTTTTCTCCTCTTTTTATCAAGTGAAATAAGATAAAGACCACATGCAACAATCATATCTCCTCTTTTTATCAAGTGAAATAAGATAAAGACCACATGCAACAATCATATCTTCCTCTGTTTGATCCATGTCTACTGCTGACGATGAGCAAAACAGCGCTAACAGCACAGTCCTCTCAGTGTGAATCAAACTTTAGAATGAGCAATTGAGAGAAATCGAGTGAGTGTGAGCGAGTGATAGTGAGAGTATGTGTATGTGTATGTGTATGTGTATGTTTTAGAGGGAGAAATACTGGGAGAAGAAGGAAAGAGTGTGAGTGTATGTTTGTGTGTGAGAAAGAGAGAATGTAAAATTTTAGGAGAGATATTGTGTGAAAAAGAGAGAAAATGTGAGGGCATGGAAGATCATGTTTGAGAGAAAAAGTTAGAGAGGAAGAGACTAGCTTAGGGAGAGAATATTAAAGTGAGAGAGAGTTAGAGAATTTAAGATAAAACGTTTCAGAGAGAGAGAGAGAGCATTTAAAAGAGAGAATGCATTAGTGAAAGAACGTTCGAGAAAGAGCTCATTTTAGAAAGATAGGGCGAGCGTTTGAAGGAGAGGGTCTTTGAGATATATTTAAAAGAGAGAGAGTATAATAAAGATAATGTGAGAGAAATTGTGTAATAGAGAGTGTGTGTGAGGGTAGAGAGTGTGTGATAGAGAGTGAGATAAAGTGTGTGGGAGAGTGAGAAAGAGTGTCAGATAGGGAGAAAGAATGTGAAAATATAGATGTGGTACTCGAACATTATGGTACTTTGAAATATCATTCCCTCAAAACTATGTATCAACATGCAACATTATTATAATTATGTATCAACATAACTGAACTTACTGTATTTGTAAGAATGTGAAAAGATAAATGGGGTACAAAAATATTACCTTTAAATATCATATTCTCAAAATTAAGAGGTAAAATTAAAACATAGCTTAACTTCTGTAATTGTTTTGTGTTACTCTTTGCTAAAATGAACATCAAACCCCATTATTTGAAAGAAAAAATTGACACTAAAACTCATACATATGTAGTTAAAATGGCAATTTTTAAACATTATTCAAGATCATTTTATTGTTTTTGAGCTTATAATACAGACCAAAACATATTTAAACCTCGTTTTATCATGCGCGAAACAAAACGTAGATAATATTTACATGAGCATCGTAACCTTTTAATTTTAAATTATGCTCAATATTATTGGTTTAAATGTGAATTAACGATAACAACAGTCCTATAAAAAATAAATGTTTCCCCAGTTTAGGAATCTCAATTTAGATGTGTTATGATCAGCATCCAAAGAGAAAATTGTGATGTGTTCGGACCAACAAGTAGAGATCGAATTATTATTTTTTAGCCAAAGAGATATATTTTATTTAGAGATTTACAGCCATGCAGCAAATAACGGTTTCCATGGTGAATAAACAAAGAATGAGAAACTTAAAATTCTCTGTGAAAATCGTGTTTTTGTGGAGAACTCCTATTTTTCCCGGCATTCTGACTCCTAACCGTTAAAATGAGTGGTCATTTGTTAAAATCTGTTTAGTTAATTTCTCGTCATTTCTATTACCGGACACGGGCTTATAAAATTATATATAAGATTACAGGTTGTTTTTTATAAAAAAATTGTAAATTTCTTCTCACCCCCCATTTCACCCCCACCCGTCCCATTATATAATTTAATATTTAAATGGGTCCTTTGAAGTGATCGCTTTATTATCTCACCAAATTTAAATTTTTAACACCCCGATAAGTGGTTGATAATTTTAGTTTTGTAAATTTCCAGCCTTGACCATTTCCCATATCCATTTTAAATTTTAAATGTTCAGACTCTTCTGGTTATTTGGTTTTGTCCCCTCATAATTTATTACATGTTTCAACTTTCTACAATATTAAAAACTTGTTTTTGTATAGTTTTGGAAATACGATGCCATTTTTAAATTTTTATAATTATATGGGGCAATCCCTCCACCTTCTTCTCAAATTTCAGTATTCCAGCTATTCTATAAGTGGTTTATTTTCTCGGGCACACACATACATTAACTTTAGGTTTTGTATATATATATATATACAAAACCTAAAGTTAATATATATATATATATACATATATATACACATACATACATACATAATACATACATACATACATACATAACAATATATATAAGATTAGATTTGTAAAGCATTTTTCAAGTATATCGTATGGCATGTTTGTAAAGAAGCAATGTTAGAAGGGTTATGGGAAGCCCTCTTTCGACCACCAACATTGATTAAAATTTAACAAAATTTAGCATTATAAAAATATGTATCATTTGATTTATTAATTATAACGTATGAAAAAGTTATCAAATTATTCTAATAATACTTCATTTTGTGTTATCATATAATTTATTTTTAAATAATTAATTAAATGGACTAAGAATGTAAATACACATTCAACTATGAGATATGGAACTTCCATACAATAACCATTGACTATTATGAGACTTATTAACCACTTATTGGTAGGTCATCAACACTATAGCGCTCGTTACGACACTATATAGAAAAAATAGTAATTTTTTGTCACAGTCAAAAATAATCATCTAAGGAACCAAGTGCACAAATCTGTGTGTCAGTTAAAAACCTATGTACGATCCTGAATGGATTCAACTATACCTTAAATGTTGCATTGGAGTAGCGAGAAAAACCACATCCTTCAGGACCAATGATTCTATATAGAACTCTTCCATTTGGATCTCTAATCAGAAACAATGGTAATAAGAGCTTCCATTCTTGCTTTATTGTTCCTATCAGTCCTGTGGATGGCGAAAACACGTGCATATCCTATAAAAAAAGAGAGAGAGAGAGAATATTGATCAATAAATATTATTCGAAGCGAAAACCGTTACTGTTTGTAGATGTCACTAGCTAGGAGGGCGTGTGGGCACAATTTGACCTTTGCCCTTTGACCCTGGCGTGGAGAGTGTGTGTATTGTGATGATTACATAATGTTGTGGTGCTCTTTGATTGGCTGTTGGCTTTCTTCCCTCCCCTAACCACTCGCGCTCTGATTGGCTTTCCCCTCCCCTCACCCTCCCCCCTCGCCATGGCTTGTTATGTGTGCTCATTGGTTATTTATGTGTGCTCATTACTTTTTTATGTGTGCTCATTGTTTATTTCTGTCTCATTTTGTTTATGTGTGCTCATTGTTATTTAATGTCTGGGTATGGTTGGGATGGGTGGTGGAGTTAATTTTTATTTATTGGCGTGCAGTACATGGCGTCGGGCGCTCCTCCCGTGATATCGGAGGGAACGCGGAGCACGAATCTCTCCTAACGGCAGCGTAGCGTAGAGTGAACATTGGCTCCCTCTCACAAGACTCTGTCGGACTGCCATTGCCTTCACCCCCTCCCCTCACTTCATCATGCCCCTCTTACAGTGTGGATCAGAGGATGAAAATTTGATTATGAAAAAACCCTAACTTGTTATAAATGTTGAAAGAAGGTGCCAACGACCTTTTTGAAAATACATGAACCCCCTCCCCCGCAAGGCCGCTTGGCGCATCGCTCATGGCCTTCTGAAGGCCGCAGGTTCAGATGTGCTTTCTAATGCCCAGTCAGGGGCCAATTTTTTGGAAACAATACTTATTAAAGAACCGTGTTGTGTTTCATCGTTCGCCGTGTACGGATTCAAAACCTTGATATCTTTGTCCGGATAGTAAAATTAGGCTTTGCACCAACATTTGTGAGGGGGTGAAAAGATGTCTTCCTACCAGGATGTAAATTAAAACATATAGGTAGTTTCAAATGACCAAAGCAATTATTTAGTAATGAATATTCCATCTAGCTATCAGTGACACTGGGACACGGGATTTGAATCCGGGACCTTTGGCTCAACAAACAAATTATTATGCGTGGTATAGGGTTCTCTCCCTTTTAATAACCGGCTAAGGCAGCAATATAATTATTATGTCATTATACTAAAATATCATGAACAACCGTTACTTGCACTGTTTTGAAATGTGAAAAGATATCTTCCTACCAAGATGTAAATTAAAACATATAGGTAGTTTAAGAATCATTTAGCCAACATTATTATTTATGCTTTTAGTGAGGATTATTCCGGCTAAATATCATTAAGACTGGGATACGGAATTTGAATCAGGAACCTTTGGTGCAACAACAAATAAGTATCAGGCTTAATATAGGGTTTGTATTTATAAAATTAATTAACGTTTGTTGACCTTGCAGGGATTTGAACCCTCCTTACGTCACAGGGCGTGATGTTTACCCGCATTTTCTCAGTTAGAAAACTAAACACAAATGAAGTGGGTGGATAGTGGTCCTTCACGTAATATCGAACCCCCTTAGCCAACAGAGGGTCTAATAAATCCGTATTAACCAGACGCCTGACCTCGAATGACAAGTAACGGTAAATAGAAACTCCTTTACATTGATCGAGCAACCACCGATTCGGAAACAATAGTATTGGCCAATAAATGTCTCCACCTTCACATTTGTTACACCCCGTTGAATCGACTATAACTAGACCTTTAAATCATTAAATTCGGTCATTATAATTAATAATTGCGGCTAGTAAACATCATAATGATTCGACGTGCTGAAAGTTGGATAAATTCAGGTCTGTTTAAAAGGGTTTTGTATATTTTAATGGCTACTATTTTGCTAATTAGGTCTTTGGTGTACAGCAGTATTTGTTCCTTTGATAGATTTTCAAAAAGACGTACCCCCTCCACCTGCAGCGTCGGTAGCGCCGGATAGCCCGGACCCTTTGGAGCTTTTTAGCGAGGACGGAACTTGCCTGGCGGATGGTGACTGGTCCATAGGTAATTAGCGTCCTGCTATAGATTTATAGAATTGGCAGTGGTTTTCTACCCACGATAGTAATTAATATGTATTTATTAAATTTCAGATTACTGGGATCCATATGGGCTAGATGTCGGCCTGAGGGACAACAAGGCTCCCGCAGTGTATTTAATTGCGTGTGTGCGGGCGCTACACCTTGAATGTGGAAAAGCGGAGATAAATCCTGTACCGGCGCAGCTCCTTGAAGTGGTCGGTGTTTTGCCAAGCGCCGCTTTCTTCGCGCCGCCGTCAGCTTTCAGTCCCCAAGGCCCTACCGACGCCACCTGAAATGATATCCCTGATGTCTGGGGTAAATGAATACGGGGGCGATAGGACTCGCATATTCAAGGGTGATGCCACAGTGGTCCAATTTTTCGGATTTATAGAGAAAATTAAAGCAACATTTAAGGACATCACTCTCCTAGGCCATAATTCAAAGAGCAATAATGGGAATTTTATTTTAAAATACATGTTGGAGGTTAAAAAATGAACTCCAAATGTCATAATGACCGATGAGAAAATCATAACCATGCATTACGGTCCACTCCACTTTATTGACTCGCTGAACTTTATCTCGGCTGTCCAAAATGCCCAATATATTCAGCTTGGACAAGTCTTTGGCCAAGGTACATATCTCACATTTTTTCAATAAAAAAGAAAACGCGGGGTATAGGGGTCCCTTGCCACCAAAGGAGGGCTACGGCATCGGTGAGATGTCGGTTGAGGGAAAGGAGCACTTGGAGAAGTGGTATGATGCACTGGTCAAGGAAAAGTATGTCTTTGATTTTAACCACGAGCTGGAACTGTATTGCGTGAAAGATGTAGAGATGCTACGGAAGGCTTTCCTAAAGTTTAGAGACATACTTATGGAAAAAGAAAAGGTGTATCCTTTCAGAGAGGCGTGTACGCTCGCAAGAGAGGACATTTTGGTTTACCACCGAAGTCATCTTAAGGAGAAAACCATCGGTATCATTCTTAACGGTGGCTACCGGTGTGCAGACTAACAGTCGCACGTCACCGTACAATGGCTCTGCTGGGAGGCCTGCCAACGAGGTGTCTCTATCCTTCATGCGATACTGGCTGTGAGGAATATGTATTAGGGCAACGTGTAAATGGAGTTGTTAAAGCTGGAGATACCACCACCGTCCTCCAGTTCTGGGGTTGTAATAGGAAAGGGTGCCCTCTCTGTTATCCTGACAGGACCACCCCTACCAAAAACAGCTGCCACGAGACCATGGAGATACGTTATGAAGTGACCATTGTCTGCGTGGCAAATTTTAAGAATGCCGGCTACACGATCGTAGAGATGTGGGAGTGTACGTTTAATGCGATAAAACGCACAAACAAGGACTTTCAGCAATTTGTACTCCACTACGAGGTGCACAGCAAGGAGCCCCTCAGTCCCAAGGACGCATTCTTTGGTGGGCGTTCAAATTGTATCAAACTCTTCCACAAAGCAGACCTTTCTTGTGGAGAGAAGATCAAGTAGTTGTATGTGTGTTCATTGTATCCTTATGTTTGCAAGTAAAAAAAATATCCCATCGGATACCCCAAAATTAACTTGGAACCAAATTGTGTGTCTATATATCAAGTAGAATGCATAGCCAATGCTACCGTGGCGCCTCCGTTGGATTTATTCATACCCGTATTGCCTACACGGACGCATGACATGTTAATGTTAATCTTGTGCAGGAAATGCGAGGAGGAGAAAAACCCTTGTGCCTGTATGCACAACGACAAAAAATATCGCTGGTTGACAGGCATATGGGTGATTGACGAAGCTGTACTTGAAGTGTGGGACTACACATTATCTGTTTACGATTGTCAGACACGTTCTGGCGGATTGTTTCACGGGTTCATTGATACTTATTGAAAATTAAACAAGAAGCCAGCGAATGACAATAGTGGTGTACCTTACAAGAGGAGAAGTTAGCTTATATTAAAAATTATAAAGAAAGTTATGGGTTAAAACCCGATTTCGGCTCTGTTTGTAAAAACCCTGGTCTCCGAACTCTGGCTAAACTCTTTATAATTCACTATGGGGAAATTTAAGCAAAGACCCGATTTACCACACGTAGCTGTTGTCAACGACTATTAGAACATCCACAAGTACCTGACGGATCCGTACATCGCCGTGGACAGTGTCATCGATGTAAATGATGAGGTTATGTTCTTCAATTACAAGGATGCACGTGATGCGTGGCGCCCTTACCCTACCACGAGTATGGTGGTGGCATGCTACACAATTGCTATGGCTAGGTTGCACTCATACAGCATCCTAGGAAAATCGAGAGATCACGTTTTGTATCACGATACAAATAGCGTTCTATTCAAAGAACGCCCCAGCGATTGGAGTCCACCAACCGGAGAATTTTAGGTGACCTCACTTACGAACTTCAAGATTACGGTCCGGGATGCTTTATTAGCGCCGTTGTATCTGGTGGTACCAAGAACTACGCGTACCGAGATTGTGTTGGTGGCGATCCTGCCAAAACAAAAACGGTGTGCAAGGGTCGCTGGATCACCATAAACTACGGCAACCGGAACGACGTTAATTTTGACGTTTAGAAAGTGATGGTCACCAAACAAGCTGCAGAAAGATACATACAGATACCACACAAAATTGTAAGTAAATGTCTTGCAAAAGTGTGTACCGTTTCGCAGAATAAAGTCTACCGGCCAGTGTACACGTAATGTCGGATAACCGATGATTTTAATACGATGCCATTTGGTTATCAGAGGCCTTGTAAACGCGCTCGCCACGACTAAAAGGTGATCATTTAGACGGGCTGAATAATCATCTTTTTTTACCTACATTCTAGATAATTACACTGACATACCCATTTTCAAAGATTTCGAAAATTTTCTCTTATTTTTTTCTCCATTAAAACACGCATTTTTTTATTTTTCCTAAGCACCCGGGATATTTTTTAAATTTTTTATCCACCAGTACAATTATTCACCGACTTTATTATTTCTAGTCAAATAGATGTTTGTATAGATTTATTTTTTGCAGATATTTTAATTCTAGTCAAATTGGTTTATTTTCTCGTACATATTTTAAATTCAAAGCATCTGGTTGTGTATATATATTCAAATTATTTTTAAACTGGACTTTGTAAATTTGTACCGAGACCTCTATTCCAGCTACGACCTCAAGAAATTGATTATTGTTTCCTCTACCCATAAACATGTATAATTTACTTCAAGATGTAAGATATATTCTATAACTATATTTTATTTTTGTAAATACACATTCAAGTACACTTTTCATGGCGTAAGCCATATTTATAAAACTTTAATTTGTGTGTAAGAAAAATATTTTAATTAAACTTTTCATTGTGTGAGATATATTTGTATAAACTTTTATTTGGGTAGATAAATATTCCATATATACTTTTCGTGGTGTAATATATATTTGTAAATAACTATAACTATCTTTTCTTTTTGTAACTACATATTCAAGTACACTTTTCATGAGGTGAGCCATATTTCTAAAACTTTTATTTGTGTGTAAATAAATAGTCCTATTAAACTTTTTACTGTGTGAGATATATTTAAATAAACTTTTATTTGGGTAGATAAATATTCCATATATACTTTTCGTGGTGTAAGATATATTTGTAAATAAATATTCCAAGTAAACCTTTCAGGTTTGGAGATGTATTTGTAAAAACATTTCTTTGTGTAAATAAATATTCCATGTATACTTTTCGTGGTTGTAAAACTTGTATTTGTGTGAATAAATATTCAATGTTTACTTTTCATAGTGTGAGATATATTTGTAAGTAAATATTCCAAGTAAGCTTTTCATGGTGTGAGATATAAATGTATAAACTGTTATTTGTGTAATAAATACTCCATGTATACTTTTCATGGTTGTAAAAAATTCTATTTGTGTAAATAAATATTCATTGTTTACTTTTCATGGTGCGAATAACCTTTTTTTGCGTTAATACATATTATAATAGTGTTATGTTTGTGTTTTAAGGTCTACAACCACCTCCCTCCTATTCTATAAATACAAGTCCATTTAGCTTATAAGCTCATTCTTAAATATTATGGACAAGTTGAAACATCCATTTTCGGCCAACATCAGCAGCCCTTTCGGCTGTGGAAAGTAGCCAACCTCGTCCATTACTTGGGCACAATATGTGTTGTTAAATTTGATTAAATCCCCTGGTATTATGCTTTTTGGCAACCGGGATTCGAACAAGACGGGTAAAGTCCCGCGTGATATATTATATAAGTGTTTGCCGGAAATGGATGACACATGTAATGACTTTTTACAGCTGATTATCCTAGACGACCTTATGCGCGAAGCCAACGAAGTGCTCGTCAATCTTTTCACCAAAGGATGTCACCATCAAAATATTAGCGTCATGTACCTTACACAAAGTATATTCCACCAGGCAAGGGCCAAAGAGACATTTCCTTAACCACACATTATATCGTGCTTTTTAAAAATCCCAGGGATACAGCTCAAATTCAACTCTTTGCACGTCAAGTCAACAGATTTTGCACCAGCTGGTCAAACGAGGAAAGTTATGGATGAAGAAGAGACGACTACTTTTTCAGAAAGGAGGAGCGTTCTTGCCCTTACTTGTAGCTCCTTTAATAAGCGGTGTCCTCGGTTATTTTTTCAACAAGTGGATAAGGGAACATACGATAAATATGATACTGGTGTCCCCGTAAACATTACGCCGTTACGAGCAACGCCACCAACAAGTGGCATTGGCCACAAATCTAGTGGTCTCCGAGCTGGATAAGGAAATGGTAAAAATTCTCGCTTCAACACTTGACGACAAATCTAAATGGACTTTATACCAACATGTTCTACAGTGCTCTTTGCACTTTAGTCAACACCCTCCACCGTCTGAAAATACCACCAAGTGTATGTATTTCACATCTCTGTTTTACTCAATACTATACCCGTACAGGCACGTAAAAATCTGAACTTTTACTATAACATAATATTTCCTTAGGCAGTATCTCTTGTGATGAAAACGAGAAAGTGAGTATTCACGATACGCCTCTCCATTGATCCAATATTTTGGATTTAGTCAACGATCTGGTCAGAGCAAGAAGAAACAGCGACCCGTCGGGATGGTGAGAGTTTCTCACGACGGTTCAAAAAATAAACTTCCCGAAAGAATTTATTGTAAAACCGAAACATTTGACGCCCATTAGAGATCCGACGCCCATACCCCAACCTCTTACACCGTCAGAACGCCCTAAGAAGAAAAAAGTGAAAAGTGTGGACGAAAGCAGGTGGCTGACGTTCCGAGCTTAATGGACCGTTTAGCCGACATCTACTACGACCCTTCTCATCCTGCATGGTTCGCAGGGGTGGCGTCGCTCAAAAAAGCGTCCAAGAAAGCTCCCGACAAAGTAATAAAATTACTTCGTGCAGAGTACGCTTATACCCTTCACAAACCTGTGATAAAAACGTTTCCACGCAACTCAACAAGCACGTGTTGTCAAAAATTGGCTATTTCTGGAGAGCCAATCTCAACAATATGCGCAGTCTCGGACAACGACGGTGCCGTGTACTTGCTCACCGTCATAGACGTGTTTAGCAAGATGGCCTGGGCGAGGATGCTTCCATCCAAGACGAGGAGCGTCGTGAAGGACTCTTACGGGACATTTTAAAACAAAGTGCCTGTAAACCTCTAAGTTTACAGACGGAGAAGGGGACAAAGCTCCCGGCACGTCTATTCCGGAAATTTCTCAATAAAGAAGGCATGTATTAGTACACCACTGATAATCTGGACGTGAAGACAACGATCGTGGAACGATTTAATAGAACTCTGTAAAGACGCGTGTGGCGCTACTCTACCAAAAATAGCACGTATCGCTATGTGGACTTCCTCCAAGATCTCGTAAACGCTTACAATGGCGCAAAACATTCCAGTATCAAGATGGCGCCTGCAGATGTTTCAGAAATCAATGTGCTTCAAGTCAGAGATAATCTGTACGGCAAGCGACGTCCAAACTCGAATAGTAATCCAAAACTCAAAGTCAGTGACACTGTGCGTATCATCAAATCCAAAATACTGTTTTAAAACGGCTACGAAAGCAATTGGAGGGAAGAAATGTTCAAAGTCAGCAGTGTCATGTTGCAATAACCAGCCATCTACAGGCTTACCGATCTTGACAGCAAGGAGGTGGAGAGAACGTTTTACGAACCTGAATTGCAACGCGGACGTCGTTCCGAAACTTTAAAGTTGATAAAATACTACGTGTCAAGGGTAAAGGCACCAGAAATAAAGTGAACGTGCAGTGGAAAGGTTACCCTGCCATGTTTAATTATTGAACTCCTGCCAGTTACATCAGCACCCTGCCTTGAAGGACCAGTTTTACATCACTTTGCCGAGCGACAGCTCTATGGGATATTTTCCGAAAAATACGCTTGCGAATTTCACCATGCAACTACCATACTATCTTACACTCGACGGCCAGTGGGAAGTCGCTCTCAGCAAAGTCCACTATCCGTGTTCTTTCACCACCGTACCCGAGGGCCAAAATATTTTATGGTACATCTGGGTTGAAGCTAACGATGTGGAACATATATTCAAGAATCACATCCCTCCTGCAAACTACAGCAATATCCATGAATTGGTCAACGCCCTAAGCGATATAAAGGCTTTTAAAGGGAATTTCGGAGTTGTATTCAAGTACACAAACCCTAACAAAAAAGTGGACGTTACTTCTTCTTTACCAAATATACAGATGCTGTCTCTATCTAGTCAACTAAGTCTTCAGCTTGGTTTAGACCCTAAGACTAACCTAATCAAAGTCCAAAAGATACCGTACGCCACCAATATTCTACTAGGCTTTCCTCGAAAATGTACGTCTACACGGATATCGTCGATCTTTAGACCATGGGTGACATTGTGTCATCGCTTTTACATTTCGTGGGTATCAACAACGCAGATTATGTCTACGGCATACGAAAGACAGTTAACTATATTATTTTGCACATGTGCACCTACTTAGAAGGTAAATTTATTGCCTGGAAATCAATATATATATAAGAACAGACACAATTCGAGTTTGGAAAAGTGTGCGTGAAACTTCATTTTCGACGCTGCGAAAAATGAACTGTCCCTATCAAAGATACGTCAACCAGGATGGAACAAGAATTTCTCCCATCTATCATGCTGTTCTCTTTAAACGTGGGCATGTAATAGGAAAATTATCATCTGCCTTTTCAAGAGCGTTGTACCGTTGCTGAAAAGCGGCGCTAAAGCCATTGGACAACAGGCTCTTAATATAGGTATTGACGTGCTCTCCGACGTCGCCAATCAGCGTCGTCCTTTCAAAGAGGCCCTACAGCAGCGTGTCGGCGAGGCTGGCAAAAAGCTGAAATGCAATGTGGAGTAGAAGATCGACACACTGATGGCCGACTCAGGATATAAAGGGCGTCGTAAGAAGCACCAGCGTCAGTCTTCTGTCGTTGCCTGATGTAAAAAGGTCAAGAAAAAAGCGGTAGATATTTTCAGTTGAAATGTCGTTTCTATACCCCAGTCCTGCGAGTGTGTCAGCAGTGAACTCGGTCTATTTTTCGTCCTACCCACGCAAACCAGTCTTTAAATTTAATAATGGATCCAGCACGAATTTTTATCTTCCCTTACCGATGATTCGCCCATCGAATTTACCGATACCGGTCAAGGCGAGTTCTATATTGATCTTTCACAGACCATGCTCTATCTCAGGGCGGCCATAATGAAACCTGACGGTGGCAATTTCACCGAGGTGGATCAAATCACCCCCGTTAACAACTGGTTGCATATGCTATTCACACAGGTCAATGTGTTTTGAAACCAAAACCTTGTTTCACCGCCCGGCAACACGTATGCTTATAGAGCGTACATTGAGACGTTGCTCAATTACAACAGTGACGACCAAAGAACATATTTGACTTATGGTCTGTGGTTCACAGACAGACCTGAAACCTTTAAGAGGACGTGGGTAACAAGAGATTTGAGGCCCAACGCAGTCTCACTGCAAAAAGTAAGGCGGTGGTTCTTTTGGTATCTACACGGTGATGTGTTTAACCAAGAGAAATACCTTTTGAACGCCACCGAACTCAGAGTCAAGTTGGCCTATTCCAGAGACGGTTTTAGTCTTATGGCCGTCCCTGAAATCCCGCACCTTAAGGTACACATCACTGAATCCGCTCTTCTAGTGTGACGTGTAAAAGTAGCACAATCTTTATTGTTGGCACATGCCAAGGCATTAAACGTCTCTCCCACGAAGTATTCCATCACCCGCGTGGGGGTAAAAATACTCACTATTCCTACGGGTGTGCAAGGAAAATCACTGGACAACGTATTTATCGGACAATTACCCAAACGATGCATTGTGGGATTTGAATCAAACCCGGAATTCAACGGAGAAGCCAACAAGAACCCGTTAAACTTCCAAACCTACGGCATGAACCATTTCGCGCAGTACGTGGACGGGAAACAAGTGCTGTTGAAACCGTTACAGCCCGATTTTTCGAACGCAACTATCTCATGTCCTATCACACAATAATTTCTGGAACGGGTATCCATTTCATGAACAAAGGTAGCCACATCACACGGGAAGCCTTCACAAAGGGATATCATCTCATTTCTTTCGATATCACACCTAATCTGTCCACCCACATTATATCGCATTGGAATTTGATGAGGCATGGCTCTCTGATCATCGAAGTGAGCTTCACCAGAGCTCTCACTGAAACCGTCAACTGTATTGTGTACGGGGAATTTGCCAACATCAGCACCATTGACAAGGACAGAAACGTCGTGACCGATTATGGGAGTTAATATAAGTGACTTCCCGCCCCTTACAATCGTAATTTAAATCATGGATGTCATTGTAGATTTCCAAAGCTTCATCGACGACAGCAATAGGTTTATCGTCAAGGAACTGAGTGTTTTATCTGCATGCGATAAATTACTTCAACATTGGGTGTTAAAACCCCCGTACGCTATCGAGGAACTTTCAGCCGATGCTATTAATCAAGCCGACTATATCGTTAATAAACTGCACGGTACTCCCTGGGATAGCAGTTTTGTGGATAGTCTGCTAGAATACCTAATATCCCGTGCCACAACGCGTGCAGAAACCGTCTACGCCAAGGGGATAGAAAAGAAAATAATTTATATCCAAATACATGCCTACGCCCGTCGTAGTTCTGTACGACAGAGGTTGTTCGTCTTTGAAATAAACTTAAATTGGGTTGCACCTTGTGCATGGCACATAGTTCTGTATTGAACTTCTGTTTGGCCTCTATCGTTTGGAGACTTTGAGATTGAATGATTGAAGATGGACACGCACATCATAAGATGTGCGTTCAAAACAACCCGTGGTTCCATTCCGTACGGTCGGGTGTTTTCCCTGATGATAAACTACCCGCAATAATCTTGCAACCTGCCGCTATAGTCATCAACATGGATCTACACACTAAGCATGGGACTCATTGGGTCGCCATCTTTATAGACAATAATGGCGTGAGAGAATATTTTGACATTTTTTGTTTTCCACCCCGTATAAAGTCACATCTAGCATTTATACACAAAGCACTAACCGCACTTCTCATAGTACGCTACAACTTCAAAGCATAGCCTCAGACGTTTGCGGCCATTACTGTCTCATGTACCTTCTCTATGGCGCCCAGAAAATTCACATGAAAACTATCCTAATCTTTTTCTCGCCCACCAATTATACAGGCAATGAAGCTAAGGTGGTGAGATATTACAACAGATTTTTCAAGATCCTAGGGTTCTGCCACCACTCAAGAGGCTTCGTTAAATCAGCGTGCGCCTATAAAAGTTGCCTCCCAACGGCATTTAGGCAATAATCATTACAGTCGTCGAAGCGATCAAACATCATGGAAGATCAATACGTTTGCACCCGCAATGCAAACCTGGTGAAGCCACTCACCATCACCCGTATTTTCAACACTTTATTCCCACTGAACGATGTCGACGCCAAACGAGTCATCGATGGCATAAGCATCAAGAACAATTCTATGCCCAAGTCCAGTTGGAAAAATGCAAACGGAGTTGTGGTGGTATTTAACCGTACAGAGTGGCAAGAACTGGGCAGCTACAAGTCGGTCATATCAAAGTTTTTCAGCAACTCGCAGCCTCCCCAGAAGATTAGACTGACTAATCATGAAATCTTTCTGAGACGTATGTGTGGTGACCGTATGGTCGTCATCAGCGAGAAACAAGACACCAGACTCAATCGGGTCACTTATCTAGCACTTAGCTGGGCGCGTCTTTGTGATACGTGGGACCTCATCGACGTCGTCGTTGATCACCGGGCTATGTGGTCGACACCCATCGCACGATATTGCAACAATGTTATCGGCACTCTCATCGTGGATGTATGCGACACGTTAAGAGAATCAGCGGATTTAAACGATCTCGAACAGCCTACGGTGGAAACACACATCAGAAACCTGGATCCTATCAGGTCTACCTACTATACACGTCAAGTAATCGGTTTGGACTATTACATGCTGGATTGTGAACTAAAAACAATTTTACTAACCATGTAAGCGACCCTGTAACAAAACGCATTAACGAATAAATGCGGCATTCCTGTAAATGTGTATAATAAATATTATTTATGATGCCTGTGAAACCTTTAATATATAATTAATATTTTGAATGTCTGTAAAACCTTTAATGTATAATGAATATATATTTTATAATATCATGTTTTATTCCCGCAAAACCTGTCTGTCCCTTACACGTGGGGAAACCAGATACGAGTTTCAACTTGTCGAGCCGACAAACTGGCACCAAACATTAACAGGGTCAATGACCTCTTGTACTAGTTCACGGTTTCAAGGTCACGATCTATTCCTTTCTCGACTCGTCTTATTGATCTGCCAAACTGGTGCCAGGTATGAGTCACAGGTAAAAACCCATTACTACATTGAATGGTAAGGGGTGGGGGAGGGGGTTGTGGCATAGCGATGACGACACTGGGAAAACTCATTTTCCTGGAGTTGTGAGGGGGGAGTGAGGGAAAGTGAAGGGGTTCTTATGGGAGAGAACCATTTCTCACACTCTTCGCTAAGCGACCGTCGAGAAAGGTTCATGCTGCGCGTTGCCACGCCTGATTCCGTGGACTGCACGCCAATAAACTCCCACACAAATAAACTCCACCGCCAATCCAAATCATACTCAAGCATAAAATAATTTTGAACACACATAAAAAACAAACAAATGAGACAGGAACAAACAATGAACACACATAAAATATTAATGAGCATACATAATAAGCCAGGGCGATGGTAACATTGGAAGGGGGAAGCCAACAGCCAATCAGATAGCCACACAACATAACGTTATCATCACAATACACTTTCTCTCCATGTCGGGGTCAAAGTCAAAGGTCAAATGGTGCCCATACGCCCACCTAGGTAGTGATGTCTTAAAAGTATGATTAGGATTTACTAATGGTGAAAAACATTGTCAGACATGTATATTTAAAATAAAATTAATCATGCATCATCAACTGGACTAAACAAAAGTTGATGAACAATCTTAATTAAATATATTACACGTTAAAAAATGTGTTACAAAAACTTACATATATACAATAAATAAGAACAAAACAATGTTTTAAGTTCATATATGTTATGAAGTAAAAAGTACAAAGTTTAAATGAAGAGGTTAACATCTGCCAAACGAATTTAAATGAAATGATAGAATGTTGTTATTACAAAGACTTGGAGAAATACAATATAGTATGGACAAAACAAGGTTTTAATTTCAAATATGTTGAGAAATAGAA
The DNA here is from genome assembly GCA_901482245.1 of Timema douglasi. Taxonomy (NCBI): domain Eukaryota; kingdom Metazoa; phylum Arthropoda; class Insecta; order Phasmatodea; family Timematidae; genus Timema; species Timema douglasi. The sequence continues at coordinate 24,668 of CABEEJ010004879.1, forward strand.
ATTATAAATTTAGAAGTGATGTGGAATAATCTAAGTCTTATCTGTTTCCTTGTTCCATTACTCCTTTGTGAGAATCAGCAATGAAAAGATGCTGGATTACTTCATTCCGACATGTTTCGGTACTCATGGAAATCGAGTCGTTGTGAGAAACACCATGCGTTATTACGACAGCGAGATTTTAACACGAAGCAATCCATCATCTTTTCATTGCTGATTCTCACAAAGGAGTAATGGGACATAGCCTTAACACCATTGGTTATATAAAAATATATTTCAGATTAAATGATTTTTATTATAAATGGGCCTATATATTTAAATGATAAGTAATTTCATATATCAAAAATTTACGAAGATATTATAAAAAACTAGAATTTACGCATCATTATGGAAACCTTACATTTTGACGAAAAATTGAGAGTGACCATTTTGTTTGTGATAGTGATCAATGTTTAGAAATGAAATTTAAACATAATCATTATAGCCAATTTTAATAAAATCAATTTTTTTAAATCTTTTTGCATTTAAGGAAACTACCCTTAATTTATGGATAGATATCCAATACCAAAAACCCCTTGCGGCAACCCTATAAAAACCCTAGATACCAAGTTTTAAACCGATTGTTAAAATAATTTAGGCTTTACTCTGAGGTACAGACAGACATATGGCTTACAAAAACACTCTTTTGGATTGGGGGGGGGGGG